>BNST01002055.1:0-26604 GCA_019650275.1 Xylocarpus granatum
GTGTGCGGTAGGAGCTACTAGTGGAGACCAGAATATACACGCGGGCTTTGCAGTGGCATTCAGCCAAGTACAATAGATAGCAGCATATCTTTCAATTTTAAAGACTAGCTATTATTTTTTCCTGTAGTAGTTAGCATGAAATGGGCTTTGGGCTTGATATGGCTGTGCATAGATCAATCAAAGAGTTATTTGGGCTTTTCATCTTCACCCTCAATCTTTTCATCTTCAAGAATCTTGACGGCCATGGTAGAGGCTTCATGCGTGTTTGTCAGTCCGGGGATGAAATTCTGAGCGTTACCAAAGCATCCCCGTGGGCGAACCAGAGGCATTGGGCACGTTTAGCAACGCTAGGAACAAACTTCAGGAGTGCCTAGAATATCGTTATTGGCGCGGCATACAGCTAGGTACAACACATAACAACATATCTTTCAATTTCAAAAACTAGCTATTATTTTGCCTTGTAGTAGTTAGCTTGAAATGGGCATTCGGCTCGATATGGGTGTCTAAAGATGAATCAAAGAGTTATTTGGGCTTCTCATCTTCACCCTCAATCTCTTCATCTTCAAGAATCCTAAGGGCCATGGCAGAGGCTTCATGCGTGTTTGTCAGTCTAGGGACGAACTTCTGAGCGTGACCAAAACATCCTCGTGGTCAAACTAGAGGCATTGGGCACGTTTGGCAATGCTTGGGACAAACTTCATGGAGTGCCTAGAATCTCCTAGTCAGCGCTACAGGGTCAGCTCTGTTCAACAGTGTGCATCATGAAGTTTTGGGAGTGACCACAGCATCCCAGTGGGCATGGCAGCGCGTTCGACTGTGTGCGGCAGGAACTACTAGTGGAGACCAGAATATACACGCGGTCCTGGCAGAGGCATACAGCTAGGTACAATAGATAACAACATATCTTTCAAGTTCAAAAACTAGTTGTTATTTTGCCTTATAGTAGTTAGCTTGAAAGAGGCTTTGGGGTCGACATGGGCGTCCATAGATCAATCAAAGGAGTTATTTGGGCTTTTCATCTTTACCCTCAATCTCTTCATCCTCAAGAATCTAGACGACCATGGTAGAGGGTCATGCGTGTTTGTCACTCCGGGGATGAACTTTTGGGTGTGAGCAAAACATCCCCGTGTGCGAACCAGAGGCATTGGGCACATTTGGCAATACTTGGGACAAACTTCAAGGAGTGCCCAGAACATCCTTCTCGGCGCGGCTGCAGGGTCAGGTCTGTTTGGCAGTGTGCAGGACAGTGATCCACAACGACCACAGCATCTTAGTGGGCGTGGTAGCACGTTCGACTGTGTGCTGCAGGAACAACTAGTGGGGACTGGAACATATGTGCAGGCCTGGCGAAGGCATACTGCTAGGTATAACAAATAATAGCATATCTTTTAATTTCACAAACTAGCTGTTATTTTGTCCTGTAGTAGTTAGTTGAAATAGGCTTTGGGCTTGATATGGGCGCCCAAAAATCAATCAAAGAGTTAGTTGGGCTTTTCATCTTCACCCTCAATCTCTTCATCTTTAACAATCTTGATGGCCGTTGCAAAGGCTTCATGCGTGTTTGTCAGTGTGGGGACAAACTTTTGCATGTGACCAAAACATACCGGTGGGTGAACCAGAGGCATTGGGCACGTTTAGCAGTGCTTGGGACAAACTTCGGGGAGTGCCCTGAACATGCTTGTGGGCGAGGGTGCAGGGTCATGTGTGTTTGGCAATGTGCAGGATGAAGTTCCGAGAGCGACCATAGCATCCAAGTGGGCGTAGCTAGGGCGTTTGGCTGTGTGCAGTAGGAACTATTAGTAGAGATCGGAACATACGTGCAAGCCTGGCAGAGGCATACAGCTAGGTACAACACACAACAACATATCTTTCAATTTCAAAAACTAACTATTTTTTTCTCTTGTAGTAGTTAGCTTGAAATGATATTTGGGCTTGATATAGTGTCCAAAGATCAATCAAAAAGCTATTTGGGCTTTTCATTTTCACCCTCAATCTCTTCATCTTCAAGAATCCTGACGGCCGTGGTAGAGGCTTCATGCGTGTTCATCAGTCCGGGAATGAACTTCTGCGTGTGACCAAAACATCCTCGTGGGTGAACCAGAGGCATTGGGCACATTTGGCAATGCTTGGGACAAACTTCGAGGAGTGCCCAGAACATCCTTGTCGACGCGGCGGCAGGTTCAGGTCTGTTGGCAGTCTGCAGGACGGTGATCCGACAGCAACCACAGCATCTTAGTGGGCGTGGTAGCACGTTCGACTGTGTGCTGCAGGAACAACTAGTGGCGACTGGAACATAGGTGCAGGCCTGGCAAAGGCATACTGCTAGGTATAACACATATTAGCGTATCTTTTAATTTCACAAACTAGCTGTTATTTTGTCCTGTAGTAGTTAGGTTGAAATAGGTTTTGGGCTTGATATGGGCGCCCAAAAATCAATCAAAGAGTTAGTTGGGCTTTTCATCTTCACCCTCAATCTCTTCATCTTTAACAATCCTGATGGCCGTTGCGAAGGCTTCATGCGTGCTTGTACGTGTGGGGACAAACTTCTGGGTGTGACCAAACATACCCGTGGGTGAACTAGAGGCATTGGGCACGTTTAGCAATGCTTGGGACAAACTTCAAAGAGCGCCCAGAACATGCTTATCGGCGAGGGTGCAAGGTCATGTGTGTTTGGCAATGTGCAGGATGAAGTTCCGAGAGCGACCACAGCATCCAAGTGGGTGTGGCAGCGCATTTGACTGTGTGCAGTAGGAACTATTAGTAGAGACCAAAACATACGTGCAGGCCTGGTAGAGGCATACAGCTAGGTGCAACACATAACAACATATCTTTCAATTTCAAAAACTAACTATTTTTTTGTCTTGTAGTAGTTAGCTTGAAATGGAATTTGGGCTTGATATGGGTGTCCAAAGATCAATCAAAGAGCTATTTGGGCTTTTCATCTTCAGCCCTCAATTGCTTCATCTTCAAAAATCCTGATGACCGTGGTAGAGGCTTCATGGATGTTCGTCAGTCCAGGGACGAACTTCTGGCTGTGAACAAAACATCCCTGTGGTAGAACCAGAGACATTGGGCACGTTTGGCAATTCTTGGGAAAAACCTGGGAGAGTGCCTAAAACTCCTTGTCGGCCCGGCTACAGGGTCAGGTGTGTTCAGCAGTGTGCATGACAAAGTTCCGATCGCGACCATAGCATCCCAGAGGTCATTGCAGTGCGTTCGACTATGTGCGGCAAGAACTACTAGTCAAGATCGGAATATACGTGCGGGCTTGGCAAAGGCATACAGCTAGGTACAACACATGACAACATATG
Source organism: Xylocarpus granatum (assembly GCA_019650275.1). Lineage (NCBI taxonomy): Eukaryota > Viridiplantae > Streptophyta > Magnoliopsida > Sapindales > Meliaceae > Xylocarpus > Xylocarpus granatum. The sequence continues at coordinate 3,312 of BNST01002055.1, forward strand.
TTTTAATTTCACAAACTAGCTGTTATTTTGTCCTGTAGTAGTTAGGTTGAAATAGGCTTTGGGCTTGATATGGGGGCCCAAAAATCAATCAAGGAGCTAGTTGGTATTTTCATCTTCACCCTCAATCTCTTCATCTTCAACAATCCTGATGGCCGTTACAGAGGCTTCATGCATGTTTGTCAGTGCGGGGACAAACTTCTGGGTGTGACCAAAACATCACCGTGGGTGAACCAGAGGCATTGGGCATGTTTAGCAATGCTTGGGACAAACTTTGGGGAGTGCCCAAATCATGCTTGTCGGCGAGTGTGCAAGGTCATGTGTGTTTGGCAATGTGCAGGACGAAGTTCCAGGAGCGAACACAGCATCCAAGTGGGCGTGGCAGTGCGTTTGACCGTGTGCAGTAGGAACTATTAGTGGAGACCGGAACATACGTGCAGGCCTAGCAGAGGCATACAGCTAGGTACAACACATAACAACATATCTTTCAATTTCAAAAACTACTATTTTTTTGTCCTGTAGTAGTTAGCTTGAAATGGGACTTGGGCTTGATATGGGCGTCCAAAGATCAATCAAAAAGCTATTTGGGCTTTTAAACTTGACCCTCAATCTCTTCATCTTCAAGAATCCTGACAGCTGTGGTAGACGCTTCATGCGTGTTCATCAGTCCGGGGACGAACTTCTGACTGTGAACAAAACATCCCTGTGGGCGAACCAGAGGCATTGGGCAAGTTTGCCAATTCATGGGAGAAACTTCAGAGAGTGCCTAAAGAATTCTTGTTGGCGCAGCTATAGGGTCAGGTGTGTTCAGCAGTGTGCAGGACAAAGTTCCGACGGTGACCATAGCATCCCAGAGGGTATTGCAGCGCATTCGACTATGTGCGGCAAGAACTACTAGTCGATATCAGAATATACGTGCGGGCTTGGCAAAGGCATACTGCTAGGTACAACACATAACAACATATGTTTCAATTTCACAAACTAGTAGTTATTTTGTCCTGTAGTAGTTGGGTTGAAATAGGCTTTAGGCTGATATGGGCGCCCAAAAATCAATCGAAGAGTTAGTTGGGCTTTTCATCTTCACCCTCAATCTCTTCAGCTTCAACAATCCTGATGGCCGTTGCAGAGGCTTCATGCATGTTTGTCAGTCTGGGGACGAACTTCTGGCTGTGAATAAAACATCCCCGTGGGCGAACCAGAGGCATTGGGCACGTTTGGCAATTCTTCGGAAAAACTTCGGAGAGTGCCTAAAACATCCTTGTCGACGCGGCTACAGGGTCAGGTGTGTTCAGTAGTGTGCAGGACAAAGTTCCGACAGTGGCCATAGCATCCCAGATGGTGTGGCAGCACGTTCGACTATGTGCGGCAATAACTACTTGGCGAGATCGGAATATACGTGCGAGTTTGGCAAAGGCATACGGCTAGGTATAGCACATAACAACATATGTTTCAATTTCACAAACTAGCTGTTATTTTGTCCTGTAGTAGTTAGGTTGAAATAGGCTTTGGGCTTGATATGGGGGCCCAAAAATCAATCAAAGAGTTAGTTGGGCTTTTCATCTTCACCCTCAATCTCTTCATCTTCAACAATCCTGATGACCGTTGCAGAGGCTTCATGCATGTTTGTCAGTCTGGGGACAAACTTCTGGCTGTGAATAAAACATCCCCGTGGGCGAACCAGAGGCATTGGGCACGTTTGGCAATTCTTCGGAATCAATCAAACATCCTTGTCGGCGAGGGTGTAAGGTCATGTGTGTTTGGCAATTTGCAGAACGAAGTTCCGGGAGTGACCACAGCATCCAAGTGGGCGTGGCAATGCGTTTGATAGTGTGTAGTAGGAACTATTAGTGGAGACACAAACATACGTGCAGGCCTGGTAAAGGCATACAGCTAGGTACAACACATAACTACATATCTTTCAATTTCAAAAACTAACTATTTTTTTGTTCTGCAGTAGTTAGCTTGAAATGGGCTTCTGAGCTTGATATGTGTGTCCGAAGATCAATCAAAAAGCTATTTGGGCTTTTCATCTTCACCCTCAATCTCCTCATCTTCAAGATTCCTGACGGCCGTGGCAGAGGCTTCATGCGTGTTCGTCAGTCCTGGGACGAACTTCTGACTGTGAACAAAACATCCCTGTGGGCGAACCAGAGGCATTGGGCACGTTTGCCAATGCTTGGGACAAACTTCGGGGAGTGCCCAATACAATATTGTCGGTGTGGCTGCAAAGTCAAGTGTGTTCGGTAGCATCTAGGATGGAGTTCTAGTAGGTTTGATCGGCAGCCTTTACGATGAAGTTCAGGGAGTGACCACAGCATCCCAGTGGGCGTTGCAGCGCATTCGTTTCTGTGCGGCAGGAACTAGTAGTGGAGAACAGAATATACACGCGGGCGTCGCTGAAGCATACAGCTAGGTACAACACATAATAGCTTCTCTCTCCATTGTAAAAACTAGCTGTTATTTTGTCCTGTAGTAGTTAGCTTGAAATGGGCTCTGGGCTTGATATGGGTGTCCAAAGATCAATCAAACAGTTAGTTTGGGCTTTTCATCTTCGCTCTGAATCTCTTCATCTTCAAGAATCCTAATAGTTGTGGCAGAGGCTTCATGCATGTTTGTTTGTCTGGGGACGAACTTCTGGGTGTGACCAAAACATCACTGCAGGCGTACCAGAGGCATTGGGCATGTTTGGAAATGCTTGGGACAAACTTCTGGGAGTGCCTAGAACAGCCTTGTCGGCGCAGGTGCAGGGTCAAGTGTGATTGGTAGCCTCTAGGACGAAGTTCCGGGAGTGACCACAGCATCCCAGTGGGCGTGCAGCGCATTCGATTGTGCGCGGCAGGAACTACTAGTGGAGACCAGAATATACAGGCGGGCGTCGCAAAGGTGTACAGCTAGGTACAACAGATAATAGCATATCTCTCCATTGTAAAAACTAGCTGTTATTTTGTCCTGTAGTAGTTAGCTTGAAATGGGCTCTGGGCTTGATATGGGTGTCTAAAGATCAATCAAATAGTTAGTTGGGCTTTTCATCTTCACTCTCAATCTCTTCATCTTCAAGAATCCTAATAGCCGTGGCAGAGGCTTCATGCATGTTTGGTTTCCTGCGGACGAACTTCTGGCTGTGACCAAAACCTCACTGCAGGGCGTACCAGAGGTATTGGGCACATTTGGCAATGCTTGGGACAAACTTCGGGGAGTGCCTAGAACATGCTTGTCGTCACAGGGGCAGGGTTAGGTTTGATCGGCAACCTGTACGACGAAGTTCCGGGAGTGACCACAGCATCCCAGTGGGTGTGGCAGCGCATTCGTTTGTGTGCGGCAGGAACTACTAGTGGAGACCAGAATATACACGCGGGCGTCGCAGAGGCGTACAGCTAGGTACAACACATAATAGCATATCTCTCCATTGTAAAAACTCGTTGTTATTTTGTCCTTGTAGTAGTTAGCTTGAAATGGGCTTTGGGCTTGATATGGGTGTCCAAAGATCAATCAAACAGTTAGTTGGGCTTTTCATCTTCACTCTAATTCTCTTCATCTTCAAGAATCCAAATAGCCGTGGCAGAGGCTTCATGCGTGTTTGTTTGCCTGGGGACGAACTGTTGGGTGTGACCAACACATCACTGCGAGCGTACCAGAGGCATTGGGCATGTTTTGCAATGCTTGGTACAAACTTCAGGAAGTGCCCAGAACATGCTTGTTGACGCAGGTGCAGGGTTAGCTTTGATCGGCAGCCTGTACGATGAAGTTCAGGGAGTGACCACAGTGTCCCAGTGGGCATGGCAGCGCATTCGTTTGTGTGCGGCAGGAACTACTGGTGGACACCAGAATATAAACGCGGGCGTCTTAGAGGGGTACAGCTAGGTACAACACTTAACAGCATGTCTTTCAATTGCAAAAACTAGCTGTTATTTTGTCCTGTAGTAGCTAGCTTGAAATGGGCTCTGGGCTTGATATGGGTGTCCAAAGATCAATCAAACAGTTAGTTGGGCTTTTCATCTTCACCCTGAATCTCTTCATCTTCAAGAATCCTAATAGTCGTGGCAGAGGCTTCATGCATGTTTGTTTGCCTGGGGACGAACTTCTGGGTGTGACCAAAACATCACTGTAGGCGTACCAGAGGCATTGGGCATGTTTGGAAATGCTTGGGACAAACTTCGGGGAGTGCCTAGAACATCCTTGTCGGCGCAGGTGCAGGGTCAAGTGTGATTGGTAGCCTCTAGGACGAAGTTCCGGGAGTGACCACAGCATCCCAGTGGGCGTGCAGCGCATTCGTTTGTGCGCGGCCGGAACTACTAGTGGAGACCAGAATATACAGGCGGGCGTCGCAGAGGTCATACAGCTAGGTACAACACATAATAGCATATCTCTCCATTGTAAAAACTAGCTGTTTATTTTGTCCTGTAGTAGTTAGCTTGAAATGGGCTCTGGGCTTGATATGGGTGTCTAAAGATCAATCAAACAGTTAGTTGAGCTTTTCATCTTCACTCTGAATCTCTTCATCTTCAAGAATCCTAATAGCCGTGGCAGAGGCTTCATGCATGTTTGTGTTTCTGGGGACGAACTTCTGGCTGTGACCAAAACCTCACTGCGGGCGTACCAGAGGTATTGGGCACATTTGGCAATGCTTGGGACAAACTTCGGGGAGTGCCTAGAACATGCTTGTCGGCACAGGGGCAGCGTTAGGTTTGATTGGCAACCTGTACGACGAAGTTCCGGGAGTGACCACAGCATCCCAGTGGGTGTGGCAGCGCATTCGTTTGTGTGCGGCAGGAACTACTAGTGGAGACCAGAATATACACGCGGGCGTCGCAGAGACGTACAGCTAGGTACAACACATAATAGCATATCTCTCCATTGTAAAAACTAGCTGTTATTTTGTCCTGTAGTAGTTAGCTTGAAATGGGCTCTGGGCTTGATATGGGTGTCCAAAGATCAATCAAACAGTTATTTGGGCTTTTCATCTTCACCTCTAATCTCTTCATCTTCAAGAATCCAAATAGTCGTGGCAGAGGCTTCATGCGTGTTTGTTTGCCTGGGGACGAACTTTTGGGTGTGACCAACACATCACTGCGAGCGTACCAGAGGCATTGGGCATGTTTGGCAATGCTTGGGACAAACTTCGGGAAGTGCCCAGAACATGCTTGTAGACGCAGGTGCAGGGTTAGCTTTGATCGGCAGCCTGTACGATGAAGTTCAGGGAGTGACCACAGCGTCCCAGTGGGCATGGCAGCGCATTCGTTTGTGTGCGGCAGGAACTACTAGTGGAGACCAGAATATAAACGCGGGCGTCTTAGAGGCGTACAGCTAGGTACAAACACATAACAGCATATCTTTCAATTGCAAAAACTAGCTGTTATTTTGTCCTGTAGTAGTTAGCTTGAAATGGGCTTCTGGGCTTGATATGGGTGTCCAAAGATCAATCAAAGAGTTATTTGGGCTTTTCATCTTCACTCTGAATCTCTTCATCTTCAAGAATCCTAATAGTCGTGGCAGAGGCTTCATGCATGTTTGTTTGCCTGGGGACGAACTTCTGGGTGTGACCAAAACATCACTGTGGCGTACCAGAGGCATTGGGCATGTTTGGCAAATGCTTGGGACAAACTTCGGGGAGTGCCTAGAACATCCTTGTCGGCGCAGGTGCAGGGTCAAGTGTGTTGGTAGCCTCTAGGACGAAGTTCCGGGAGTGACCACAGCATCCCAGTGGGCGTGCAGCGCATTCGTTTGTGCGCGGCAGGAACTACTAGTGGAGACCAGAATATACAGGCGGGCGTCGCAGAGGTGTACAGCTAGGTACAACACATAATAGCATATCTCTCCATTGTAAAAACTAGCTGTTATTTTGTCCTGTAGTAGTTAGCTTGAAATGGGCTCTGGGCTTGATATGGGTGTCTAAAGATCAATCAAACAGTTAGTTGAGCTTTTCATCTTCACTCTGAATCTCTTCATCTTCAAGAATCCTAATAGCCGTGGCAGAGGCTTCATGCATGTTTGTGTCCTGGGGACGAACTTCTGGCTGTGACCAAAACCTCACTGCGGGCGTACCAGAGGTCATTGGGCACATTTTGGCAATGCTTGGGACAAACTTCGGGGAGTGCCTAGAACATGCTTGTCGGCACAGGGGCAGCGTTAGGTTTGATTGGCAACCTGTACGACGAAGTTCCGGGAGTAACCACAGCATCCCAGTGGGTGTGGCAGCGCATTCGTTTGTGTGCGGCAGGAACTACTAGTGGAGACCAGAATATACACGCGGGCGTCGCAGAGACGTACAGCTAGGTACAACACATAATAGCATATCTCTCCATTGTAAAAACTAGCTGTTATTTTGTCCTGTAGTAGTTAGCTTGAAATGGGCTTTGGGCTTGATATGGGTGTCCAAAGATCAATCAAACAGTTAGTTGGGCTTTTCATCTTCACTCTAATTCTCTTCATCTTCAAGAATCCAAATAGTCGTGGCAGAGGCTTCATGCGTGTTTGTTTGCCTGGGGACGAACTTCTGGGTGTGACCAACACATCACTGCGAGCGTACCAGAGGCATTGGGCATGTTTGGCAATGCTTGGGACAAACTTCGGGAAGTGCCCAGAACATGCTTGTAGACGCAGGTGCAGGGTTAGCTTTGATCGGCAGCCTATACGATGAAGTTCAGGGAGTGACCACAGCGTCCCAGTGGGCATGGCAGCGCATTCGTTTGTGTGCGGCAGGAACTACTAGTGGACACCAGAATATAAACGCGGGCGTCTTAGAGGCGTACAGCTAGGTAAAACACATAACAGCATATCTTTCAATTGCAAAAACTAGCTGTTATTTTGTCCTGTAGTAGCTAGCTTGAAATGGGCTCTGGGCTTGATATGGGTGTCCAAAGATCAATCAAAGAGTTAGTTTGGGCTTTTCATCTTCACTCTGAATCTCTTCATCTTCAAGAATCCTAATAGTCGTGGCAGAGGCTTCATGCATGTTTGTTTGCCTGGGGACGAACTTCTGGGTGTGACCAAAATATCACTGCAGGCGTACCAGAGGCATTGGGCATTTTTGGAAATGCTTGGGACAAACTTCGGGGAGTGCCTAGAACACCCTTGTCGGCGCAGGAGCAAGGTCAAGTGTGATTGGTAGCCTCTAGGACGAAGTTCCGGCAGTGACCACAGCATCCCAGTGGGCGTGCTGCGCATTCGTTTGTGCGCGGCAGGAACTACTAGTGGACACAAAAATATACAGGCGGGCGTCGCAGAGGTGTACAGCTAGGTACAACACATAATAGCATATCTCTCCATTGTAAAAACTAGCTGTTATTTTGTCTTGTAGTAGTTAGCTTGAAATGGGCTCTGGGCTTGATATGGGCTGTCTAAAGATCAATCAAACAGTTATTTGGGCTTTTCATCTTCACTCTGAATCTCTTCATCTTCAAGAATCCTAATAGCCGTGGCAGAGGCTTCATGCGTGTTTGGTTTACTGGGGACGAACTTCTGGCTGTGACCAAAACCTCACTGCGGGCGTACCATAGGTATTGGGCACATTTGGCAATGCTTGGGACAAACTTCGGGGAGTGACTAGAACATGCTTGTCGGCACAGGGGCAGGGTTAGGTTTGATCGGTAGCCTGTACAACGAAGTTCCGGGAGTGACCACAGCATCCCAGTGGGTGTGGCAGCGCATTCGTTTGTGTGTGGCAGGAACTACTAGTGGAGACCAGAATATACACGCGGGCGTCGCAGAGGCGTACAGCTAGGTACAACACATAATAGCGTATCTCTCCATTGTAAAAACTAGCTGTTATTTTGTCCTGTAGTAGTTAGCTTGAAATGGGCTTTGGGCCTGATATGGGTATCTAAAGATCAATCAAACAGTTAGTTGGGCTTTTCATCTTCACTCTGAATCTCTTCATCTTCAAGAATCCTAATAGCCGTGGCAGAGGCTTCATGCGTGTTTGTTTTCCTGTGGACAAACTTCTGGGTGTGACCAAAACATCACTGCGGGCATACCAGAAGTATTGGGCACATTTGCCAATGCTTGGGACAAACTTCGGGGAGTGCCTAGAACATGCTTGTTGGCGCAGGGGCAGGGTTAGGTTTGATCGGCAGCCTGTACGACGAAGTTCCGGGGGTGACCACAGCATCCCAGTGGGTGTGGCAGCGCATTCGTTTGTGTGCGGCAGGAACTACTAGTGGAGACCAGAATATACACGCGGGCGTCGCAGAGGCGTACAGCTAGGTACAACACATAATAGCATATCTCTCAATTTAAAAACTAGCTGTTATTTTGTCCTGTAGTAGTTAGCTTGAAAAGGGCTTTGGGCTTGATATGGGTGTCCAAAAATCAATCAAACGGTTAGTTTGGCTTTTCATCTTCACTCTGAATCTCTTCATCTTCAAGAATCCAAATAGCCGTGGCAGAGGCTTCATGCGTGTTTGTTTGCCTGGGGACGAACTTCTGGGTGTGACCAAAACATCACTGCGGGCGTGCCAGAGGCATTGGGCACGTTTGGCAATGCTTGGGACAAACTTCGGGGAGTGCCTAGAACAGCCTTGTCGGCGCAGGTGCAGGGTCAAGTGTGATTGGCAGCCTCTAGGACGATGTTCCGGGAGTGACCACAGCATCCCAGTGGGCGTGGCAGCGCATTCGTTTGTGTGCGGCAGGAACTACTAGTGGAGACCAGAATATACACGCGGGCGTCGCAGAGGCGTACAGCTAGGTACAACACATAATAGCATATCTCTCCATTGTAAAAACTAGCTGTTATTTTGTCCTGTAGTAGTTAGCTTGAAATGGGCTTTGGGCTTGATATGGGTGTCCAAAAATCAATCAAACAGTTAGTTGGGCTTTTCATCTTCACTCTGAATCTCTTCATCTTCAAGAATCCAAATAGCCGTGACAGAGGCTTCATGCGTGTTTGTTTGCCTGGGGACGAACTTCTGGGTGTGACCAAAACATCACTGCAGGCGTACCAGAGGCATTGGGCACGTTTGGCAATGCTTGGGACAAACTTCGGGGATTGCCTAGAACAGCCTTGTCGGCGCAGGTGCAGGGTCAAGTGTGATTGGTAGCCTCTAGGACGATGTTCCGGGAGTGACCACAGCATCCCAGTGGGCGTGGCAGCGCATTCGTTTGTGTGCGGCAGGAACTACTAGTGGAGACCAGAATATACACGCGCGCGTCGCAGAGGCGTACAGCTAGGTACAACACATAATAGCATATCTCTCCATTGTAAAAACTAGCTGTTATTTTGTCCTGTACTAGTTAGCTTGAAATGGGCTTTGGGCTTGATATGGGTGTCCAAAAATCAATCAAACGGTTAGTTTGGCTTTTCATCTTCACTCTGAATCTCTTCATCTTCAAGAATCCAAATAGCCGTGGCAGAGGCTTCATGCGTGTTTGTTTGCCTGGGGACGAACTTCTGGGTGTGACCAAAACATCACTGCGGGCGTACCAGAGCCATTGGGCACGTTTGGCAATGCTTGGGACAAACTTCGGGGAGTGCCTAGAACAGCCTTGTCGGCGCAGGTGCATGGTCAAGTGTGATTGGCAGCCTCTAGGACGATGTTCCGGGAGTGACCACAGCATCCCAGTGGGCGTGGCAGCGCATTCGTTTGTGTGCGGCAGGAACTACTAGTGGAGACCAGAACATACACGCGCGCGTCGCAGAGGCGTACAGCTAGGTACAACACATAACAACATATCTTTCAATTGCAAAAACTAGCTGTTATTTTGTCCTGTAGTAGCTAGCTTGAAATGGGCTTTGGGCTTGATATGGATGTCCAAAGATCAATCAAACAATTAGTTGGGCTTTTCATCTTCACTCTGAATCTCTTCATCTTCAAGAATCCTAATAGTCGTGGCAGAGGCTTCATGCATGTTTGTTAGCCTAGGGACGAACTTCTGGGTGTGACCAAAACATCACTGCGGACGTACCAGAGGTATTGGGCACATTTGGCAATGCTTGGGACAAACTTCGGGGAGTGCCTAGAACATGCTTGTCGGCGCAGGGGCAGGGTTAGGTTTGATCGGCAGCCTGTACGACGAAGTTCCGGGGGTGACCACAGCATCCCAGTGGGTGTGGCAGCGCATTCGTTTGTGTGTGGCAGGAACTACTAGTGGAGACCAGAATATACACGCGGGCGTCGCAGAGGCGTACAGCTAGGTACAACACATAATAGCATATCTCTCCATTGTAAAAACTAGCTGTTATTTTGTCCTGTAGTAGTTAGCTTGAAAAGGGCTTTGGGCTCGATATGGGAGTCCAAAAATCAATCAAACGGTTAGTTTGGCTTTTCATCTTCACTCTGAATCTCTTCATCTTCAAGAATCCAAATAGCCGTGGCAGAGGCTTCATGCGTGTTTGTTTGCCTGGGGACGAACTTTTGGGTGTGACCAAAACATCACTGCGGGCGTACCAGAGGCATTGGGCACGTTTGGCAATGCTTGGGACAAACTTCGGGGAGTGCCTAGAACAGCCTTGTCGGCGCAGGTGCAGGGTCAAGTGTGATTGGCAGCCTCTAGGACGATGTTCCGGGAGTGACCACAGCATCCTAGTGGGCGTGGCAGCGCATTCGTTTGTGTGCGGCAGGAACTACTAGTGGAGACCAGAATATACACGCGGGCGTCGCAGAGGTGTACAGCTAGGTACAACACATAATAGCATATCTCTCCATTGTAAAAACTAGCTGTTATTTTGTCCTGTAGTAGTTAGCTTGAAATGGGCTTTGGGCTTGATATGGGTGTCCAAAAATCAATCAAACAGTTAGTTGGGCTTTTCATCTTCACTCTGAATCTCTTCATCTTCAAGAATCCAAATAGCTGTGACAGAGGCTTCATGCGTGTTTGTTTGCCTGGGGACGAACTTCTGGGTGTGACCAAAACATCACTGCGGGCGTACCAGAGCCATTGGGCACGTTTGGCAATGCTTGGGACAAACTTCGGGGAGTGCCTAGAACAGCCTTGTCGGCGCAGGTGCAGGGTCAAGTGTGATTGGCAGCCTCTAGGACGATGTTCCGGGAGTGACCACAGCATCCCAGTGGGCGTGGCAGCGCATTCGTTTGTGTGCGGCAGGAACTACTAGTGGAGACCAGAATATACACGCGCGCGTCGCAGAGGCGTACAGCTAGGTACAACACATAACAACATATCTTTCAATTGCAAAAACTAGCTGTTATTTTGTCCTGTACTAGTTAGCTTGAAATGGGCTCTGGGCTTGATATGGATGTCCAAAGATCAATCAAACAATTAGTTGGGCTTTTCATCTTCACTCTGAATCTCTTCATCTTCAAGAATCCTAATAGTCATGGCAAAGGCTTCATGCATGTTTGTTTGCCTGGGGATGAACTTCTTGGTGCGACCAAAACATCACTGCGGGCGTACTAGAGGCATTGGGCACGTTTGGCAATGCTTGGGACAAACTTTGGGGAGTGCCTAGAACAACCTTGTCGGCGTGGGTGTAGGGTCAAGTGTGATTGGCAGCCTCGAGGACGAAGTTCGGGGAGTGACCACAGCATCCCAGTGTGCGTGGAAGCGCATTCGTTTGTGTGCGGCAGGAACTACTAGTGGAGACCAGAATATACACGCGGGCGTCGCAGAGGTGTACAGCTAGGTACAACACATAATAGCATATCTTTCCATTGTAACAACTAGTTGTTATTTTGTCCTGTAGTAGTTAGCTAGAAATGGGCTCTGGGCTTGATATGGGTGTCCAAAGATCAATCAAATAGTTAGTTGGGCTTGTCATCTTCACTATGAATCTCTTCATCTTCAAGAATCCTAATAGCCGTGGCAGAGGCTTCATGCGTGTTTGTTTGTCTGGGGACGAACTTCTGGGTGTGACCAAAACATCACTGCGGGCGTACCAGAGGCATTGGGCATGTTTGGCAATGCTTGGGAGAAACTTCGGGAAGTGCCCAGAACATGCTTGTTGACGCAGGTGCAGGGTTAGGTTTGATCGGCAGCCTGTACGATGAAGTTCAGGGAGTGACCACAGCATCCCAGTGGGCATGGCAGCGCATTCGTTTGTGTGCGGCAGGAACTACTAGTGGACACCAGAATATAAACGCGGGCGTCTCAAAGGCGTACAGCTAGGTACAACACATAACAACATATCTTTCAATTGCAAAAACTAGATGTTATTTTTTCTGTAGTAGCTAGCTTGAAATGGGCTCTAGGCTTGATATGGGTGTCCAAAGATCAATCAAACAGTTAGTTGGGCTTTTCATCTTCACTCTGAATCTCTTCATCTTCAAGAATCCTAGTAGCCGTGGCAAAGGCTTCATGCATGTTTGTTTGCCTGGGGACGAACTTCTGGGTGCGACCAAAACATCACTGCGGACGTACTAGAGGCATTGGGCACGTTTGGCAATGCTTGGGACAAACATCGGGGAGTGCCAAGAACAGCCTTGTCAGCGCAGGTGCAGGGTCAAGTGTGATTGGCAGCCTCTAGGACGATGTTCCGGGAGTGACCACAGCATCCCAGTGGGCGTGGCAGCGCATTCGTTTGTGTGTGGCAGGAACTACTAGTGGAGACCAGAATATACACGCGGGCGTCGTAAAGGCGTACAGCTAGGTACAACAGATAATAGCATATCTTTCCATTGTAAAAACTAGCTGTTATTTTGTCCTGTAGTAGTTAGCTTGAAATGGGCTCTGGGCTTGATATGGGTGTCCAAAGATCAATCAAACAGTTAGTTGGGCTTGTCATCTTCACTATGAATCTCTTCATCTTCAAGAATCCTAATAGCAGTGGCGGAGGCTTCATGCGTGTTTGTTTGCCTGGAGACGAACTTCTGGGTGTGACCAAAACATCACTGCGGGCGTACCAGCGGCATTGGGCACGTTTGGCAATGCTTGGGACAAACTTCGGGCAGTGCCCAGTACATTATTGTCGGTGTGGCTGCATAGTCAGGTGTGTTCGGTAGCATCTAGGATGGAGTTCTGGGAGGGAGCACAACATCCCAGTGGACGTGGCAACGCATTTCACTATGTGCGGCGGGAACTACTAGTATAGACTAGAATATAGACATGGGCTTCGTCGAGGCATAAAGCTAGGTGCAACCCATAACTATATATCTTTCAAGTTCAAAAACTAGCTGTGATTTTGTGCCATAGCGGTTAGCTTCAAATGGGGTTTGGGCTTGATATGGGTGTCCAAAGATCAATCAAAGAGTTATGTCGGCTTTTCATCTTCACCCTCAATCTCTTTACCTTCAAGAATCTTGACGGCCATGGTAGAGGGTTCATGCGTATTTTTCAATCCACGGGCATTGGGCACGTTTGGCAATGCTTGGTACAAACTTCGGGAAGTGCCCAGAACATGCTTGTCGACGCAGGTGCAGGGTTAGGTTTGATCGGCAGCCTGTATGATGAAGTTCAGGGAGTGACCACAGCATCCCAGTGGGCATGGCAGCGCATTCATTTGTGTGCGGCAGGAACTACTAGTGGACCCCAGAATATAAACGCGGGCGTCTCAGAGGCGTACAGCTAGGTACAACACATAACAACATATCTTTTAATTGCAAAAACTAGCTGTTATTTTGTCCTGTAGTAGCTAGCTTGAAACGGGCTCTGGGCTTTATATTGGTGTCCAATGATCAATCAAACAGTTAGTTGGGCTTTTCATCTTCACTCTGAATCTCTTCATCTTCAAGAATCGTAATAGTCATGGAAGAGGCTTCATGCGTGTTTCTTTGCCTGTGGACGAACTTCTGGGTGTGACCAACATCACTGCGGGCGTAACAGAGGCATTGGGCACGTTTGGCAATGCTTGGGACAAACTTCGGGGAGTGCCTAGAACACCCTTGTCGGCGCGGGTGCAGAGTCAAGTGTGATTGGCAGCCTCTAGGACGATGTTCCAGGAGTGACCACAGCATCCCAGTGGGCATGGCAGCGCATTCGTTTGTGTGCGGCAGGAACTACTAGTGGAGACCAGAATATACACGCGGGCGTCGCAGAGGCGTACGGCTAGGTACAACACATAATAGCATATCTCTCCATTGTAAAAACTAGCTGTTATCTTGTCCTGTAGTAGTTAGCTTGAAATGGGCTCTGGGCTTGATATGGGTGTCCAAAGATCAATCAAACAGTTAGTTGGGCTTTTCATCTTCACTCTGAATCTCTTCATCTTCAAGAATCCTAATAGCCATGGCAGAGGCTTCATGCGTGTTTGTTTGCCTGGGGACGAACTTCTGGGTGTGACCAAAACATCACTGCGGGCGTACCAGAGGCATTGGGCACATTTGGCAATGCTTGGGACAAACTTCAGGGAGTGCCTAGAACAACCTTGTCGGCGCGGGTGCAGGGTCAAGTTTGATTGGCAGCCTCTAGGACGAAGTTCCGGGAGTGACCACAGCATCCCAGTGGGCGTGGCAGTGCATTCGTTTGTGTGCGGCAGGAACTACTAGTGGAGACCAGAATATACACGCGGGCTTCGCAAAGCCATACAACTAGGTACAACACAAAACAGCATATCTTTCAATTTCAAAAACTAACTGTTATTTTATCCTGTAGTAGTTAGTTCCAAATGGGATATGGGTTTGATATGGTTGTCCAAAGAGCAATCGAAGAGTTATTTGGGATTTTCATTTTCACGCTCAATCTGTTCACCATCAAGAAACCTGACAGCCGTGGCAAAGGCTTCATGCGTGTTTGTCAGCCCGGGGACGAACTTCTGGGTGCGACCAAAACATCCCTGTGGGCGAACCAGAGGCATTGGTCACGTTTCGCAATTGCTCGGGACAAACTTTGGGGAGTGCCTAGAACAACCTTGTGGCGCGGGTGCAGGGTCAAGTGTGATTGGCAGCCTCTAGGACGAAGTTCTGGGAGCGATCAAAGCATCCCAGTGGACGTTGCAACGCGTTCGACTGTGTGCGGCAGGAACTACTAGTAGAGACCGGAATATACATATGGGCTTCGCCGAGCCATACAACTAGGTACAACCCATAACTATATATCTTTCAATTTCAAAAACTAGCTGTGATTTTGTGCTGTAGTAGTTAGCTTGAAATGGGCATTGGGCTTGATATGGGTGTCCAAACATCAATCAAAGAGTTATTTCGGCTTTTCATCTTCACGCTCAATCCCTTTACCTTAAGGAATCCTGATGGCCATGGTAGAGGGTTCATGCGTATTTTTCAATCTAGGGGCGTTGGGCACGTTTGGCAATGCTTGGTGCAAACTTCGGGAAGTGCCTAGAACATGCTTGTCGGCGCACGTGCAGGGTCAGGTTTGATCGGCAACCTGTAGTAAGAAGTTCCGGGAGTGACCACAGCATCCCAGTGGGCATGGCAGCACATTCGTTTGTGTGCGGCAGGAACTACTAGTGGAGACCAGAATATAAAAGCGGGCGTTGCAGAGGTGTAGAGCTAGGTACAACACATAACAACATATCTTTCAATTGCAAAAACTAGCTGTTATTTTGTCCTGTAGTAGTTAGCTTGAAATGGGCTCTGGGCTTGATATGGGTGTCCAAAGATCAATCAAACAATTAGTTGGGCTTTTCATATTCACTCTGAATCTCTTCATCTTCAAGAATCCTAATAGCCGTGGCAGAGGCTTCATGTGTGTTTGTTTGCCTGGGGACGAACTTCTGGGTGTGACCAAAACATGCCTGTCGGCGAACCAGAGGCATTGGGCACGTTTGGCAATGCTTGGGACAAACTTCGGGGAGTGCCCAGTACATTATCGTCGGTGTGGCTGCAAAGTCAGTGCACGTGGCAGCGCGTTCGACTGTGTGCGGCAGGAACTGCTAGTAGAGACCATAATATACACATGGGCTTGGCCGAGGCATATAGCTAGGTACAACCCATAACTATTTGTATTTCAATTTCAAAAACTAGCTGTGATTTTGTGTTGTAGTAGTTAGCTTCAAATGGGCTTTGGGCTTGATATGGGTGTGCAAAGATCGATCAAAGGGTTATTTCGGCTTTTCATCTTCACCCTCAATCTCTTCACCTTCAAGAATCCTGACGGCCGTGGTAAAGGGTTCATGCGTATTCTTCAATCCAAGGGAGTTGGGCACGTTTGGCGATGCTTGGTACAAACCTCGGGAAGTGCCCAGAACATCCTTGTCGGTGTGGGTGCAAGGTCAGGTGTGATCGGCAGACTGTAGGACAAAGTTCTGGGAGTGACCACATCATCCCAGTGGGCATGGCAATGCATTCGTTTGTGTGCGGCAGGAGGTACTAGTGGAGACCAGAATATACACGCGGGCTTCACAGAGGCATACAGCTAGGTACAACACATAACAGCATATCTTTCAATTTCAAAAACTAGCTATTATTTTGTCCTATAGTAGTTAGTTCAAAATGGGCGACGGGCTTGATATGGTTGTCCAAAGAGCAATCAAAGAGTTATCTGGGATTTTCATCTTCACCCTCAATCTCTTCATCATCAAGAATTATGACACCATGGCAGAGACTTTATTCGTGTTTGCCAGCCCGGGGACGAACCTCTGGGTGTAACCAAAATACCCACGTGGACGAACCAGAGGCATTGGGCACGTTTGGCAATGCTTGGTACAAACTTCGGGGAGTGCCCAGTACATTATTGTCGGTGCGGCTGCAAAGTCAGTGCACGTGGCAGCGCGTTCGACTGTGTGCGGCAGGAACTACTAGTAGAGACCAGAATATACACATGGGCTTGGCCGAGGTGTACAGCTAGGTACAACCCATAACTATTTGTATTTCAATTTCAAAAACTAACTGTGATTTTGTGTTGTAGTAGTTAGCTTCAAATGGGCTTTGGGCTTGATATGGGTGTGCAAAGATCAATCAAAGGGTTATTTCGGCTTTTCATCTTCACCCTCAATCTCTTCACCTTCAAGAATCCTGATGGCCGTGGTAAAGGGTTCATGCGTATTTTTCAATCCAGGGGAGTTGGGCACGTTTGGCAATGCTTGGTACAATCCTCGGGAAGTGCCCAGAACATCCTTGTCGGTGCGGGTGTAGGGTCAGGTGTGATTGGCAGCCTATAGGATGAAGTTTCGGGAGTGACCACAGCATCCCAGAGGGCATGGCAGCACATTCGTTTGTGTGCGGCAGGAACTACTAGTGGAGACCAGAATATACATGCGGGTGTCGTAGAGGCATACAGCTAGGTACAACACATAACAGCATATCTTTCAATTGCAAAAACTAGCTGCTATTTTGTCCTATAATAGTCAGCTTGAAATGGGCACTAGGCTTGATATGGGTGCCCAATGATCAATCAAAGAGTTATTTGGGCTTTTCATTTTCACTCTGAATCTGTTCATCTTCAAGAATCCTAATAGCCGTGGCAGAGGCTTCATGCGTGTTTGTCTGTGCGGGGACGAACTTCTGGGTGTGAGCAAAACATCCCAGTGGGCGAACCAGAGGCATTGGGCACGTTTGGCAATGCTTGGGACAAAATTCGAGAAGTGCCCAGAACATCCTTGTCGTCGTGGATGCAGGGTCATGTGTGGTCGGCAGCCTGTAGGACAAAGTTCCTGGAGTGACCACATCATCCCAGTGGGCATGGCAGTGCATTCGTTTGTGTGCGGCAGGAGGTACTAGTGGAGACCAGAATATACACGCGGGCTTCATAGAGGCATACAGCTAGGTACAACACATAATAGCATATCTTTCAATTTCAAAAACTAGCTATTATTTTGTCCTATAGTAGTTAGTTCAAAATGGGCTATGGGCTTGATATGGTTGTCCAAAGAGCAATCAAAGAGTTATCTGGGATTTTCATCTTCACCCTCAATCTCTTCATCATCAAGAATCATGACACCGTGGCAGAGACTTCATGCGTGTTTGTCAGCCCGGGGACGAACCTCTGGGCGTAACAAAATACCCACGTGGACGAACTAGAGGCATTGGGCACGTTTGGTAATGCTTGGGACAAACTTGAAGGATTGCCCGGAACATCCTTGTCAGCATGGCAGCAGCGTCAGGTGTGTTCGCCAGTCTGCAGGACGAAGTTCCACAATTGACCACAGCATCCCAGTGGGCGTGGCAGCGCATTCGTTTGTGTGTGGCAGGAACTACTAGTAGAGACCTGAATATACACGCGGGTTTTGCAGGGGCATACAGCTAGGTACAACACATAACAGCATATCTTTCAATTTCAAAAACTAGCTATTATTTTGTCCTATAGTAGTTAGTTCAAAATGGGCTATGGGCTTGATATGGTAGTCCAAAGAGCAATCAAAGAGTTATTTGGGATTTTCATCTTCACCCTCAATCTCTTCATCATCAAGAATCATGACACCGTGGCAGAGACTTCATGCGTGTTTGTCAGCCCGGGGACGAACCTCTGGGCGTAACCAAAATACCCACGTGGACAAACCAGAGGCATTGGGCATGTTTGGTAATACTTGGGACAAACTTCATGGATTGCCCAAAACATCCTTGTCAGCATGGCAACAGGGTCAGGTGTGTTTGCCAGTCTGCAGGACGAAGTTCCAAAACTGACCACAGCATCCCAATGGGTGTGGCAGCGCATTCGTTTGTGTGTGGCAGGAACTACTAGTAGAGACCTGAATATACACGCGGGTTTCGCAGGGGCATACAGCTAGGTACAACACATAACAACATATCTTTCAATTCAAAAACTAGCTATTATTTTGTCTTGTAGTAGTTAGCTTAAAATGAGCTTTGGGATTGATATGGGTGTCCAAAGATCAATCAAAGAGTTATTTGGTCTTTTCATCTTCACTCTCAATCTCTCCATCCTCAGGAATCTTGGCAGCCGTGGCAGAGGCTTCATGCGTGTTTGTCTTCCAGGGTACGAACTTCTGGGTATGACCAAAACATCCCTGTGGGTGAACCTGAGGCATTGAGCACGTTTTGCAATTCTTGGTATAAACTTCGGGGAGTGCCCAATGCATTATTGTCGACGCGACTGCAAAGTCAGGTGTGTTCGGCAATGTCTAGGTTGGAGTTCTGGGAGCGACCATAGCATCCCAGTGGGCGTGGTAGCGCATTCGACTTTGTGCGTCAGAAACTACTAGTAGAGACTAGAATATACATGTGGGCTTCGCCGAGGCATACAACTAGGTACAACCCATAACTATATATCTTTCAAGTTGAAAAAACTAGCTGTGATTTTGTGCCGTACTAGTTAGCTTCAAATGGGCTTTGTGCTTGATATGGGTGTCCAAAGATCAATCAAAGAGTTATTTCGGCTTTTCACCTTCACCCTCAATCTCTTCACCTTCAAGAATCCTGACGGCCGTGGTAGAGTGTTCATGTGTGTTTGTCAGTCCCGGGACAAACTTTTGGGTCTGACCAAAACATCTCCGTGGGCGAACCAGTGGCATTGCGCACGTTTGGCAGTGCTTGGGATCTACTTCGGGGACAACCCAGTACATTATTGTCGCCGCGAGTGCAAAGTCAAGTGTGTTCGGTAGTGTGTAGGATGGAGTTTTGGGAGCGACCACGGCATCCTAGTGGGCGTGGCAGCACATTCATTTGTGTGCGGCAGGAACTACTAGTGGAGACCAGAATATACACACGGGCTTCGCAGAGGCATAGAGCTAGGTACAACACATAACAGTATATCTTTCAATTTAAAAAACTAGCTATTATTTTGTCCTATAGTAGTTAGCTCCAAATGGGCTATAGGCTTCATATGGTTGTCCAAAGACCAATCAAAGAGTTATTTGGGATTTTCATCTTCACTCTCAATCTCTTCATCTTCAAGAATCCTGACAACCACGGCAGAAACTTCATGCGTGTTTGTCAACCTGGGGACGAACCTCTGGGCGTAACCAAAATACCTACGTGGACGAACCAGAGGCATTGGGCATGTTTGGTAATGCTTGGGACAAACTTCAAGGATTGCCCAGAACATCCTTGTCAGCATGGCAGCAGGGTTAGGTGTG
Source organism: Xylocarpus granatum (assembly GCA_019650275.1). Taxonomy (NCBI): domain Eukaryota; kingdom Viridiplantae; phylum Streptophyta; class Magnoliopsida; order Sapindales; family Meliaceae; genus Xylocarpus; species Xylocarpus granatum. The sequence goes on from BNST01002055.1 coordinate 23,125, forward strand.
TTCGCCAGTCTGCAGGACGAAGTTCCACAACTGACCACAGCATCCCAGTGGGCGTGGCAGTGCATTCGTTTGTGTGTGGCAGGAACTACTAGTAGAGACCTGAATATACACGCGGGTTTCACAGGGGCATACAGCTAGGTACAACACATAACAGCATATCTTTCAATTCAAAAACTAGCTATTATTTTGTCCTGTAGTAGTTAGCTTAAAATGAGCTTTGGGATTGATATGGGTGTCCAAAGATCAATCAAAGAGTTATTTGGTCTTTTCATGTTCACTCTCAATCTCTCCATCCTCAGGAATCTTGACAGCCGTGGCAGAGGCTTCATGCGTGTTTGTCTGCCAGGGTACGAACTTCTGGGTGTGACCAAAACATCCCTGTGGGCGAACCTGAGGCATTGGGCACGTTTGGCAATTCTTGGTATAAACTTCGGGGAGTGCCCAGTACATTATTGTCGGCGCGACTGCAAAGTTAGGTGTGTTCGGCAGTGTCTAGGTTGGAGTTCTGGGAGCAACCATAGCATCCCAGTGGGCGTGGTAGCGCATTCGACTGTGTGCGTCAGAAACTACTAGTAGAGACTAGAATATACATGTGGGCTTCGCCGAGGCATACAGCTAGGTACAACCCATAACTATATATCTTTCAAGTTGAAAAACTAGCTGTGATTTTGTGTCGTACTAGTTAGCTTCAAATGGGCTTTGGGCTTGATATGGGTGTCCAAAGATCAATCAAAGAGTTATTTCGGCTTTTCATCTTCACCCTCAATCTCTTCACCTTCAAGAATCCTGACGGCCATGGTAGAGTGTTCATGTGTGTTTGTCAGTCCCGGGACAAACTTTTGGGTCTGACCAAAACATCTCCGTGGGCGAACCAGTGGCATTGCGCACGTTTGGCAGTGCTTGGGAACTACTTCGGGGACAACCCAATACATTATTGTCGCCGCGAGTGCAAAGTCAAGTCTGTTCGGTAGTGTGTAGGATGGAGTTCCGGGAGTGACCACGGCATCCCAGTGGGCGTGGCAGCACATTCATTTGTGTGCGGCAGGAACTACTAGTGGAGACCAGAATATACACACGGGCTTCGCAAAGGCATACAGCTAGGTACAACACATAACAGTCATATCTTTCAATTTAAAAAACTAGCTATTATTTTGTCCTATAGTAGTTAGCTCCAAATGGGCTATAGGCTTCATATGGTTGTCCAAAGACCAATCAAAGAGTTATTTGGGATTTTCATCTTCACTCTCAATCTCTTCATCTTCAAGAATCCTGACAACCACGGCAGAGAGACTTCATGCGTGTTTGTCAGACCTGGGGACGAACCTCTGGGCGTAACCAAAATACCTACGTGGACGAACCAGAGGCATTGGGCATGTTTGGTAATGCTTGGGACAAACTTCAAGGATTGCCCAGAACATCCTTGTCAGCATGGCAGCAGGGTCAGGTGTGTTCGCCAGTCTGCAGGACGAAGTTCCACAACTGACCACAGCATCCCAGTGGGCGTGGCAGTGCATTCGTTTGTGTGTGGCAGGAACTACTAGTAGAGACCTGAATATACACGCGGGTTTCACAGGGGCATACAGCTAGGTACAACACATAACAGCATATCTTTCAATTCAAAAACTAGCTATTATTTTGTCCTGTAGTAGTTAGCTTAAAATGAGCTTTGGGATTGATATGGGTGTCCAAAGATCAATCAAAGAGTTATTTGGTCTTTTCATGTTCACTCTCAATCTCTCCATCCTCAAGAATCTTGACAGCCGTGGCAGAGGCTTCATGCGTGTTTGTCTGCCAGGGTACGAACTTCTGGGTGTGACCAAAACATCCCTGTGGGCGAACCAGAGGCATTGGGCACGTTTGGCAATTCTTGGTATAAACTTCGGGGAGTGCCCAGTACATTATTGTCGGCGCGACTGCAAAGTTAGGTGTGTTCGGCAGTGTCTAGGTTGGAGTTCTGGGAGCAACCATAGCATCCCAGTGGGCGTGGTAGCGCATTCGACTGTGTGCGTCAGAAACTACTAGTAGAGACTAGAATATACATGTGGGCTTCGCCGAGGCATACAGCTAGGTACAACCCATAACTATATATCTTTCAAGTTGAAAAACTAGCTGTGATTTTGTGTCGTACTAGTTAGCTTCAAATGGGCTTTGGGCTTGATATGGGTGTCCAAAGATCAATCAAAGAGTTATTTGGGCTTTTCATCTTCACCCTCAATCTCTTCATCTTCAAGAATCCTGACGGCCATGGTAGAGTGTTCATGTGTGTTTGTCAGTCCCGGGACAAACTTTTGGGTCTGACCAAAACATCTCCGTGGGCGAACCAGAGGCATTGGGCACGTTTGGCAGTGCTTGGGAACTACTTCGGGGACAGCCCAATACATTATTGTCGCCGCGAGTGCAAAGTCAAGTCTGTTCGGTAGTGTGTAGGATGGAGTTCCAGGAGCGACCACAGCATCCCAGTGGGCGTGGCAGCACATTCATTTGTGTGCGGCAGGAACTACTAGTGGAGACCAGAATATACACACGGGCTTCGCAAAGGCATAGAGCTAGGTACAACACATAACAGTATATCTTTCAATTTAAAAAACTAGCTATTATTTTGTCCTATAGTAGTTAGCTCCAAATGGGCTATGGGCTTGATATGGTTGTCCAAAGATCAATCAAAGAGTTATTTGGGATTTTCATCTTCACCCTCAATCTCTTCATCTTCAAGAATCCTGACAGCCATGGCAGAGGCTTCATGCGTGTTGGTTTGCCCGGGGACGAACTTCTGGGTGTGACTCAAAACATCCCCGTGGGCGAACCAGAGGCATTGTGCACGTTTGCCAATGCTTGGGACAAACTTCGAGGAGTGCCCAGAATATCCTTGTCAGCGCGGCAACAGGGTCAGGTGTGTTCGGCAGTCTACAGGACGAAGTTTCGCGACTGACCACGACATCCCAGTGGGCGTGGCAGCGCGTTCGTTTGTGTCGCAGCAGGAACTACTAGTGGAGACCAGAATATACACGCGGGCTTGCTAGAGGCATACGAGCTAGGTACCACACATAACAACATATCTTTCAATTTAAAAAACTAGCTGTTATTTATCCTGTAGTAGTTAGCTTGAAATTGGCTTTGGGCCTGATATGGGTGTCCAAAAATCAATCAAAGAGTTATTTCTGCTTTTTATGTTATTTTGCCTTGCCACGCCCACGCGTGTTTGTTCATGCGTGTATATTCAGGTAGTTATTTCTGCTTTGGATGCCCATGCGTGTATATTCAGGAACTACCTCATTTCAACCCTCAGTCTTTTCCTGAATATACACGCAGGAACTACTTCATTTCAACCCTCAGTCTTTTCATCTACAGGAATCCTGACGGCCGTGGCAGAGGGTTCATGCGTGTTTGTCAGTCCTCGGACAAACTTTTGGGTCTGCCTAAAACATCTACGTGGCGTGGTGAACTAGAGGCATTGGGCACGTTTGCAGTGCTTGGAGCAAC
>BNST01002061.1:0-161102 GCA_019650275.1 Xylocarpus granatum
AAAAAAAAAAAAAAATAAAAAATATTTTTATGTAAAATTAAAAAAAAAAAAAAATCCCAATGAGCTTATTAGCACAAATTAAATCTCAGAGAGACTTTTGATAGCAAAGACGAACCCAAATCTTAGTGGATGGAAGCATTGATCCTTTTCCGAATCTCCCGAGGGTTTGCACCAACAAGTTTGTCAACCAAAGCTCCTTCCTTCATCAATACAAATGTTGGCATTGCCTTTATCTCCATCTTCGATGCTACCTCCTAGTTGGTTGTTATATATCACAGTCAATAACGCAAAAGCAGTTGCAGAGAAACAATATGCAAACACATGACTCCATTGTTAGACTCGTTTGAGGATATGCAAAATTTAGGGGTAGTTGTTAATAAACTATTTCTCACATGGAAATGTTTGCCTCAAGATCCACTGATCTGAGAGATGCATTTTCTCTTCTTTATGTTTTGCTTTTAGCGAAGAAGATAGATAGCTGGTGGCATTCCAGTTACCAGGTACCATATTTGATATACAAATTCTCTCAATTTGTTACACAGATGGGAGTAAAAAGTGAAGGGAAATCATCATAAAGGTGTTTTCAAACAGCCCAGAAAACATTTTTTGAGCTGGGAAAAATTTGTAATTCACGATTTACCTTCACCTCATCCACATCCACCATGAGAAATAGAACATCTTGATAGGCTAAGGCCAGTTCTTCAAACAAAGGATTCATGGCCACTGATGGCACGCACCATGCAGCACTAAAATGCACGGCCACCTGCAAAATTTACTTATAACTTGATGATAATACTCAGTAACTAATCAGACCTAGTATTTCTGCAATTTTTATTGAGAGTCAATAGTGACATTAGAAACCTTGTCAAACTAAGAAGAGCAAAGATTAAGATCCACTTACATAGGGCGTGGCCGTTGAGATTGGTAGCTTGAGAGATAAACAAATCCCATGATTCTTCTGAGTCTACTTTGGCAACTCTAGATTTCAATAGCTGTTCTCCATTTCCTTGCATCTCTTATTTCCTTTACTCTTTCTTCTTAGCCTTTTTTGATTTGCGAGAGAAGCTCACAAAAATGTGCAATTTATAGAGAATGATGGGTGAGGTAGGAGTTTCTTATGGTGCTTCTCCTTTTATTTTTTCCAATAAATTTGAGCGTGACCCACTTTGGATACCAAGTAATCTGAAAGTTGTCTTGCATTATCAGTTATGTGGTCATCACTCATAATCATTGATATCGTTATTTGCTTCGTGTTGTTTTCAATAACTCATGATATTATAGGTTTGTGTTTGTGTGGTCCTTGTCTATCCAGAGATATATGTGCGCCGTCCGCCATGTGGAAGTCCTTGCCTGGCCTCTATTTTTCCTCTATGATGACGAGGGCAGCACCCGTTTGCCTTTTCCGGAGTCGTTCTGCTTTGTCTTGGTGAAAGTTGATCATGATTTCAACTGCGTTTAAAGGATCAGAGTTTCTTTTTCTTTCTTGTTCTACTGATTTCAACATGTCTCACTCTGATAAGGAAAAAGGGTATGGTGTTACGAAAATACATCAAAACATATAGGCCTGGTTTGAGAAGTTATATTCGGCTGTGACCAGACTATCCTCAATAAGATATACTTCTGGTGGTCGGTAGAGCGGCCCATGAACTTCTCAAAAGAAACGGATTTACGCTGTCCAAAGCGCTACCAATTTCTTGCTTTATCAGAGCTGCCAACTCAAAATTCTTCGGCAATGGCTCACTTAGCTAACTTAAATGGTGTATCTGAAACCTTACCAGCCCTTCCGAAGCTTCCCAGATTTCAAAACTCCAAGAGGAGGCCTAAAATTATTGGACTTTTAGGTAACAAAGCAGAAAACCGTCAAGAACAACCTATGCGAGCTAAGAGAAGAGTGGCACTGAGCCTTGCCTCTTTAGCAATTTTTGGAATTACTTCTAGCAATTGGATCTCTCTTGCTGAAAATAATGGTTTCTGGATTGATGGCCCTTTACCTGTACCTCCCGTATACAGCAGTAAGAAATTTGCCGTTCATTCAGTTTCTGGTTTTTATAGAGTTTTGCTTGACTGGAAGTTCTTATTTATGTTTTAAAATAACAGATATAGCTAATGAGAAAACGGGCACTCGTTCGTTTCTAAAGAAAGGAATCTACATGGCAAATATTGGAACAAAAGGCAGGATGCACAGGCTAAAAAGATATGCATTTGATCTAATGGCAATGGCAGATTTGATTGGACCGGATACTCTTAACTATGTCCGAAAGTACTTGAGGCTCAAGTCCACATTCATGTACTATGATTTTGACAATGTTATCTCAGCAGCAGCAGCTGACGATAAGCAACCTCTCACTGATTTGGCTAACAGATTGTTCGACAGTTTTGAGAAGGTAAATCTATATATTATTGTACAACTTCAATCTCTCTTGAAGCCGAAACTTTAAGCAGATATTAAATGGTAAATTTTCACACTTTAACAGCTTGAAGTTGCTACTAGGACAAAAAACTTCCCGCAGACAGAATCATATTATGCAGACACAGCTGTTATTCTCCAAGAGGTTATGGATCGATTTCAAATGGCGTGAACTTGCAGGAAATCTGCTGATGTAGTAGTAATCATTTGGTTCAAGTGACCGCTAAATGTGAGCATTGCAGAATCAACTTACTTTTGTTTTCAAAATACATGTTCTGTCGTACTACTAAAATTATGCTCCGAGGGTTGATACCTATTCAAGGGTCTGAGTCATATTTGATACAAAAATATGGTATTCAACCACACCATAAATATAGATGGTATTCTTCATTGATACACTGAGTTTTGTAAGCAAAATGTTAGAGAAATCAATCTCGGAAGAAGTGATACAGATTAAATGGGCTGAAAGGAGAGTGAGTCTCTCCACGTGATACAAATGCAATGTTTTTTTTTACTATACAAATTGCACCCAACTCTTGTTAGAATCACAATCATCTCCCAATTTATCGTCCCGACTAGTGACATAGATACAGATAAACCGCAAGTAGAGAAGAAAAAAACTCAATCTTCTTATGTATGTAGTGAAAGATTAGCCGTAGCTCAAGCGAGAATCTGAAGACCGCATGTTAGTTTGGCGCCGGGGAGTCCCTATCTCACAAGCATTAACCCTTGCAGCAAACCGGAGGGAGCAAAGTGACTCACTTGCTGAGGAAGGTTCTGGAGATATATTTACAAACATCAATGTCTTTGAGTCCCCTCCTAGACAGGGCTGGTTGACAATGGATTCAAAAAATATTATTAGAGGTCATGGGGTATCAAAGCTATAATTCAATCAGAAATGCAATGAAGAATCTTCAGTGTTTTGGGCCAATAATATAACTAGCCCTTCAGTCTTCCATGCATACCAATTTCACTGCATATTGAATAAACTTTCAAGGTTTGTGATACTGTTCTATAAGGTTACTTTTAAGATGAGATTAGCAAGAAATATCTTCCTACAAAAAAAATTATTTTTATTATTTTTATGTTTTTCTGGATTAAGGTTCACTATATTCAGAGTGTAGACTTTGTATGAAGTAATAGAAACATATGTCAGAGTGAAATTTTAAGTCAACCATCCACATAAAAATTACCTGAAGAAGATAAGTTAACTTTGAGTTCCTAAATGGTACATGGTCCTCCTTCTTTGCCAAGGCAAATATGACATCACTCAGAGATGACAAACTTTTATTGATGGCCTAATCAAAATGAAAGAAAAACAACATTAGTTAACTAACACGCCTGATGAAAAACAAATAACAATAGTGAACTTATATCAATATGTTGAAATACTTGAGTTTCTTTCAGTCGGTCCCCAGTTGAACCACTCTTAGAAAGACGTTCACTCCCAGCAAGATCAATCAGATTCAAGACACCTTGTACTTGTTGTTCTGTGCTCTAGTAGATAAAAACAACAGCCAGTTAATAAGATATAATAGTTACAGTCAAAGTGCATGAGATAAAGAGAGCATGAATACATATTTTGGAATGTTACAAGGAAAAGGATGATATACCTCGTTAACACCAGATATCCGCAAAGTGAAAACACAGTGGCTTCTAGATGATTGTTCATTCATCTGGGTTTTGCCTACAGACCTACATAAATACAGTGGCTTCAGTTGAAGAAAAATAAGTTAACAGACTTAGATGCAACTCAAGGGCAACAGTCTATTTCCCTTAATATGGAAATTCCTTTTCTGTTTTGATGATTGTTAGACATGATAAAGGTCTTTATCCAACCAACAGAATCTATTATGCCAAAAGTTTCATCATGTCTAACGAGCATCAGTAACTCTAGAATGGCCACACATACAAAACAACCATGAATCATGGAAACATATAATAGAAAAACGGAAAAAAATTAAAATAGCTATCCCCGTATGCTTCTGGAACTATTTCTTAAAACATCAGCATCAACAGTAAAAACATGCATATTGTAGACTAGTTACCTGCTCTGTGCAGCCCGATCCAAGAGAAAGGAAACCTCCTTAGTACTGCAGACATCCACAACGATAAGGTCAGAAACATGTGTGTTTCCATTTGCATCATGTTTAATTGAATATTGTTTTCCAGCAGTGCCATTTTCCATTCGCGATGCATCTCTATTTGTTGATAACAGATCTCGGATTGTTTCATTGTATATCTCTAACATGGACACCTGAAGATGTATGTTAAAGTTGAAATCAAAATGCTTTTTCAAGCAAATAAATGACAACAAAACTATCAGAGATCAGTAAGATCTTACCTGCATTTCATATTTCCAGCCTTGAGGTAGAAGAGATTGCCTAGTTTGAAATATCTGTTCTAGTGACCGTGGTATTAGACCTTTTTGATCTGGATCTCCAGGTTTCCCCATCATGGTATAGGTTTTACCTGAACCTGTTTGACCATAGGCAAAGATGCAAACCTGGAAAAAAGAATAAAGAACTATTATCTCTCAAAGAAATATCTGAAGAACTAGTGACATGGCACTTGCATATTTGTTAAATTCCCCGCTAATCAGACTGCATCAACTAACCAAAGAAATCATTAATCCAAAAGATTATGGTGCCAATTTGAACCAAAATGATTTAAAAATAAGTCAAACAAATCATCAATACAAGAGAATCATATGTGAGAATTTCAATTATCATCTACAGACAACAGAATATAACAGGCACATACGAGATGAAGAATCTATTCTAGCCATTTTTTCCTTTAAATAATATGAATAAATTTAAAAAATATTTGAGTTTCCCTGTAAAGAAATCAAGAAAAAGTTGAGAAAAGTATGCATAGTAACTAAGGTGACACATAAAGGTACCATAGAAAACACATTGCATCAACACATGTATAATTTACATGAGAAGCAACTTGAAGGTAGTTAAAATCACCTTATACCCATCAAGAGCACTTTGAACAAGTTGAGAAATTTCTACAAAGACATCCTCTTGTGATGCATCAGGCATAAAAACTCTATCAAATGTGAAAGAATGTTTTTGCCCTGGCCACACAATATTTTCATGAGACAAATTTTTTTATTGTCAAAGTTCAATTGAAAGATCTTTATCTATGATTATTTTGTGAGTGCAGTACCATTTTGTGCTATATCAATGCTCCGTCCTAGAACTTCAGTTGATGTAGGATATGATATAATTTTTCCTTCACTGCTAGAACTATCATCAGGCAATAGAGGCCGCACTCTACAAAATACACGAATGTTCCCCTTAAGTTCCTGTGACACAAGAGATTTCTTTTAAGTAAATATGTTTTATCTTTTAATCTCATAAATAAAGCATGCGAGTATTACCAAGATGGTATTATGTAACTTTTTACGTAGTTTCTCTCCTTCAATGAGCTTATATTCTGCATCTTCCAGACGACTCCGTAATTCATTTATGAGTTTTTTTTGTTCTTCAAATTCAGTTCTTGTCTCCAATGCAGATATATCAGACACCTAAAAGAGGAAGAAATGTAATTACAACACTAGATCAACCAACAGACTGACATAGTGAGACAGCAGAACAGGCACATGTAGAATTTTTGTTAAAATAACGGTAAAACCTGCAACTTCTTCTCTGCAGCTGCTAGCTGATCCGACAATGACCTTATCTTATTACTTTGCGATGCACATTTTTCCTATTAAAGAAACCAACGTCTCAAGAAAATGTCAAGGTAGATGCATAAGATGTTCCCAGAGGAGCAAATCAAACAAAAGGTTCAAACAAACCTCTAGGTCATCTGAGCTCAATGCCAACTCTTTATACTTAATCACATCTGCGGTTAAAGCTTGCACTTGTGATAGCTGGCGATCACGATCATCTCTAATTTGTTGCAGTTCTACCCTCAGACATGCAACTTCATGCACCAAAGCATCTTTTTGTTTTATAGCCTCATCTTGAGAAGCCTAAATTTTTTTTTAAGATATCAAGATGGAATATAAGTAATAATTGAAAATGAATAATCTATCTTTTAGCAAAAAGTTAAAGACACAAATAAGCCAAATTCATATTAGAGATGATCACTCCAACAGACACGCTAAATAAAATTATACATCCTAAATGACTAAAAAGACTCAACAAACTCCAAGGAACTATCCAATGATAATGATGCTTTAAATTCACAAAAGACATGAACAAAAAGATCACATAACTTGGCATGTAATGTTCTTTCAAAATTTTTAACCAGGCTACACATAAACATGGAAGTCTGGATGAGATAAACAGGTATAAAATTTTCAGATGATTTCTTAACCATTTTCCTTAGAACACAGCTGCTAGTGATGCTAGGTTACTTGTTTAAGTGGAACTATTCATCATTCACTCGATCTTCTTCCAGTATTCAGGTTAATTCTACCTTCCAGGCCAACTTATGTATTCAAGTTACAAAACTGAAAATGAAATATGCTTTTCTGTCTGCCTTTTATAGCAAAACTATTTAATAGACATAACTTCAGTTTTTATCTGGACAGGGGTCAACTTATTTTGCATATTTGTGGTTTGCTAAAAATTTTAATGCCAGGGTTTAAATAGTAATGATCTTCGAATAAATGACATGACAATCTAACTTCTTACAGCCTCTTTAAGCACTAATACATGAGCTTTATTCAAACATCATGCAAATTTCCTCACTAAACCGTCACCTTATCATTTATTCAATTAAAGCTGATGATGCATTTGATTCATCATCGATTTAAAATATTTAACTACACATGCAATTATTCTGAAGTTCAGCTGTTTCTCAAAACTGTTCACATCTTCTGATATTTTTCTTTATCCCTGCAAAACTTATAACCTGCCTATACTATATGAAAGTCATCCTCCAATAGACAAAGAAAAACAGAATACCGTGTCTAAAACTATGCAAGAGGCGATGATATCAAGGAATAGAAACTCACTTTACATGAAGAAAGTTGCTCCTGCAACGATTTATATTGACCCCTAAGGGTGCTGAGGTTTTCTACTATAGCCGATTTTTCTTTCTCTCCGCGCTTAATAGATTCATGAGCTACATCAAGATCTTTCTGGAGTTTAGTATTGTAATGTTGTAAGCTTGAGTTGTACTCCTGTAATAGCTTGTACATATCATTTATTGATGCTATCTGCAGAATGCAGTGAAACCTTATCAACAAATTAACCAGGATACAATCATAACAAAATCGAAAGGCCGGGGCAAAAACTGCAGGAAGAACCGCAATGACTTAAAATTATGTTTGTTGTATTACCCTTTGATTAGCACTTTGGAGCTCCTCTTGAGCTTTTCCAAGGTCTTCTAAGAGAGAGGCATGCGATCTCTCAATATTGAGTCTAGTCTCCTTCTCTCTTGCAAGAGAATTGACAGCAGCCTAATTGTTAAAATCCAAAAGATCAATCAATTATTGAAAAAGTTATCAACAAAACAAAATTGCAAGAGAGAGCCCGCTTACCAACTTATCTGATTCTTCTTTTGCAAGTTTCTCTTGTAAAGAAGCAAAACTTTTTCTCAACTCCACAATTATCAAATTCAATTCCTCTTCCTTGTTTTTCAAAGTCAACTCTATATTCAAGCACATGAATTTGCATTAGCAAACAGAAAAAATAAGAAGACACTGAAAATGAAAAAATTATTTATACCTGTCTCCGTGCATTTTTGTTCAGTCAATTCCAATGCATTCCTTAACCTCTCATGCTCAAATGCATAGTCTCCCTCTAGCTCTTGAAACCACTTAATACAAAGCCTTAGCCTCTTTATGTAGTCCATCATATTCTCACATCTCTCCTAAGTTCCCAAACCAAGTAATTAAAACAATTCCCATCTTAACAACTAGTACAATCATGAAACTAAAAATGGGATCAAGCACAACTGACCTTGTAATTGAACTTGTTCTTGTATTTCATTTTCTCATTCAATAAAGCTTCAACATCCTCCCTTGTAAATTCAATAGTGCCACATTCAGAACCCGCATTGCTAGCCGGATTGCTATTGAGGCCGAGATCTTGGATCCCATTTACCACGGAAAAGGCCTGCCGGAACCTGCCATTATTTGCTGTGCCAACCATTTTTTCCACTCCAAACTTTTGTTCTTCGTCACAAGTCACCTCATCACCACTGCACTTATTTTTCTTTAAAAAATAAAGGAAAAAACACCAGAATTTAAAGGTTAGGAAACACAAGTAAGGTGGACAAAAATACCAAATCAAAATCAAGTCTTGAAAATGAAAAACCCCACCATGAGCATACTGCTGGGAAAGGAAAAAAGAAAACACAAACACACACAGACACAAAATTAACTAGAAGAAAATTTAAAAACTACTATCAACCCCAAATTAAAAAGCAAAGTTAACGCATTAGTCTGGAAAATTTTCCAATTTTTTTGGAAAAGAAAAAAACTCAAGATTTCACAATAAAGACTGCAGAGAAAGCAAAAAAATAAAAATAAAAACAAATCTTTTACCCCCACTTTGGAAAACGAAGAAGACGAAGACCGGTTAACAAGAGAAAGCTGAAGAACAAAACCCAAGTCTTGAATTTTTTTAATAATTTGAAAAAGGAACTTACATTGGAGGAAGCGCTTGGATTTGATATGTTGCGAAGAGGTGGAGGCTTGTTCTGGTTATTAGAAGCCATTATGAAGGTTTTCAGAGGAGTTGAGTTTGGTTTCAGAAAAGTGGGGCCATTGATTGCATTCGAAGCTACCGTTGCTAATCACAGCCGTTGCTTTTACGATCAAGGAGATGATGGATGATGAAGAAGCTCTGCACTGTCCACTGCCACCAACAGTGAAACCAATTCTTTTCTTAAATAAAATTGAATATTAAACGAATGAAAAAGGTTATAAGGTTAGTTTGGTAAATCCACCTATGATTACCGTTGGCGTTTTGAACGTTGTTTGTTTTTTAAATGAAAGCCGGCGGTGCCCTAGGCTATGTAATACCTAAAATACCCTTAATTTTATATCTAAAATTGCTCGTTCGTCGTTTGAATGTTCTGGGGGACAAAGATGTCAATTCACAATTATAAAAAATGGGCCAGGCATGAAAATAAATAAGACTAATGACAATGAGAAACAGAATTTAAAAGTTGATAATGACTAAATTTGGAGAAGTCATTAACATAACATTTTTAGTAGAAATTTGGTGAAGGCCGGCTCCCAATCCCAACTGTATCAACCATAAAACTAAACCTTCAACGACCACAAACTAACTTACATAATCAGTTAGATCTCTCCAGCTAACCAAAATTATTCAAGAATCAAACAAATAATAAGATGTTGCACTACAAGTTCTTAAACCGAGCAAGTAATGCCATTTTCTTAAGGGTAAACTCTTACCTAAACATACAATATGCTTTGATTAATTCCCTAATTGATTGATTAACACCATGTACTTAGTTAGTAATGGAACTCTTGTAAAATTATACTTGTTTGGTGAGGTACTTACTAATCAGTAACTTAAACTCTCAGTCTGCATTAAGTCTTGGCTTAAAAAACTTGTAAATTTTCATTTGTCTGTGTGTTGTTTCTACTTACTTGCACCAAATAAAGCCTTTAGCCTTTCTCAGACTTTTTTGATTTTTCTCTTGCGTCAAATGGGTGCCAAGAATTTTCATTTTACTTTTACAATATTTTCCCGAGAAAACTTTTTCTTCACTCTTTCTTTGGTGGCAAACGCTGGCAGACACAGAAAAGGATTTAAAGTAACCATCGCACAGGATGCAAAGTTGTTGGCATATCTATTTTGGTTTTGGTGCCCTGCTTCATTCATGTGGTGCTGTGTTCGTTTTCTTCTGTTCTTTTTGGCGACTTCTTCATCAGCCATGCATACCCATATCGACTTGTTTAGAATTTTTTTTTCACTTTTGTAGTCTCATTTCTTAAAACTTTGCATCGTAGCTCGAATTTCTTAGGCTTAAATTTGACACCTATCAAAGTATTTACTTTTATTTGATATCTTAGAAAGGTTTTGTGCCAAACCTGTAGGGTTAACATTTGTAGTGATAATAATGAGATGATATGCTCAGTAGTCACTTTCCAGCTTAACAATGGAGATTACAATCTTCTCTCTTTGGTCTTTACCTAATGGGAAAAAAGACCTGGCATCTTTCATATTTCTCCAGCGATCCAAAACCAACTCAGCTTGTGTGTGTAATGTGTATTCTTGATGCTCGTGGGCTTGGCTTCTTCTTGTGCAATTGATGAGAGAAATTAAAATGTCTTTATCAATGCAAAGATTGATAATGATCTCTTGATTTTGATGGTTAACGTACTTCTACATGTATATACATCGTTGCATGCAGTGAAATTGCCTCTTTGTCAAGCAGTATTGAAGTTGTCCAGCTCTACAATAATTCTAGACTCCCTACACATGATTTTGGATAACATTTCAATGATGTTAATGAAGAGCATGGAGTCTAGTAACAAAGTAAAGTTCAACGATGACAAGATTCTTGATATTTCCCAAGTGATAATAAATCTTCTAACTAGTCAAATCTATCTTAGGTACTTTGGCTTAATCAAATACTAACCACTCAATTCCTTTTATATTTTATTGAGTGGTTGAGAGAGAAGAGAGCTATGCAAATGGGAATCACATAATAATGAGTCAAAGAAAACAGCCGAAGAGCTTTGAATCTAGAGCTCGGTCACACTGCATGGATGCCCATGAGATCATATAATAACCATTGATCCTTATCTTGTCGTTTGTGTTATGCAAATATTCTAGCCAAGAAACCAAGCACATGGCAAAGCTCCATAGCTGTGGGAATCCAATGGGTGAAGTGGCCGGTTGAGGATCAGTTGTTTTAGTGCAATTGTTGAACTAGTTCTAGGTTCCAAGATTTTGGAGCAACACAGTTGGCCAGCAAGACAGACTTGAGCAATATTTTTGATTGATTATGGTGGACGTTGTGTTATTTAAGAATGTGATTAGGTAAAAAATTATCTAAAAACAAAAGAAGCCAAAGAAATCAAGACAAAATGAAAAGTTGTGGAGATGCGGGGTATCGATCCCCGTACCTCTCGCATGCTAAGCGAGCGCTCTACCATCTGAGCTACATCCCCTGCTTCTTGTCGGTTTTTCCAAGTTAAGTATTATCTTTTAAAATTTTTCTTATAAATGACCCCCTTGCTAAGATCCTATTGTTAGGAAGTTTCTTTATTTTTGTCTCTCTCTGTGTACGTACTTCTACAGGAGGGATATCTCTCCAGAAAGTTATTTGCAATTTGGATTTTTGGCTTATTAATTGAGTGAAGGAAAAGAAATAGGAGTTGAGAGGTGATTATGAGATAGACTGTGCATTATGGTAAGTCAAGAAACAATGCCTCTCATACAGAGACTGCACAATGATGAAATGAGGCTATCAGAAAGGATGGATTGAAGGACTAGAATAGAAATGGCAGAATTGGTACTGGATTCAGCCCCAATTGTTTTCATGAGACTGTAACATGTTCGAGATGGCGAGACAAGCTCTGTTGGGTCATGAGATAGAGTAAAAGTTTATTAAAGGTTTATCCGGTCCGCATTAATAACTTGAAGGAGCCCTTTTTTCAGTCCAAAATTAAGACTCATGTTCAGGTTTATACCAAGTTTATCTCTGGTATATATCAAATGCATTTGAAGATTTACATTGGAACAATTTTTCCGTTCTTTCATTAGGCACCTGACAGAGTGATTGACAACAGGCTGTTAACCAATTTCATTTGTGTATATTCTCTTCCAGAGCCCATTCCTATTTTCTTTTCCACTCTAGTTTGCGGGGGTTACAATAACTAATTTAATTGGCCCTGAGATGATGGAAGCAGCATCTTTTTCGGAGAAAATTATATCTATTCTTTTGTCCTTGGGGTAACCCACTAAACTACTCCACAAGTAGTTGGGATAGCATCTATTCTTCTGTTTTGTGGATTCTGCAAATCTAATCTTCAGAAGTGGAAAAAGTATGGTCTCTGTTAAAAGAGTAAACGTGGCTTGAAAGAGGGTGTCAAATTCCCAAAGTTGACCAATTTATGTACTAACAGATGGCCAAGGATGGCCAATTATAGCAGTGTTTCATTTGGTTTCACTTTTCAGGATTTCCCGACTGATTACCCGTTTAGAACAAATGCTTGCTTGTCCATCTTCATCATTCACCCCTTCAACAAGATATCATATTATCTGTCATCCCTATTCTTGTTTTGACTTGTTTGATTATTCTTCATTGAAAGTAAATGTACTCTCCGATTGCAAGAATTGTACGAGACTTTAAACATAATCTTACATGCTCAGTGTCATATATGTACTCTAATCATGTAAAAATATTTCGTTTTTGTTAAGATTGACAAGTTTCAAATTAGCAATATCTATCTCCCATCTCAACTTACATGGATTCAGATTCTTTTGTCGTGCCGCCATTTCCTTGGGAAAAATCACTACTTGAAGGTTTCTTGGGGATTCTGATTTCTAGAAGTACGTCGTTACTCAAGAACACCTCTGTTCTCCTCCAGTATGCATCTTCCGGCAGTTCAAGCCTCCTAACATACCCACGTTCCCACCAATGGCCACTTCTCCAGTCCTTTTTCTTTGGCTCTCTTTGGTCCTTCCATTGCCCGATGATTTCGACAATCTTCCCATTTTCGACAAAGATTTGCACATGGTTTTTCCCAACTCCTGCTTTCAACAATCAAAGCAATAGTGTTTGGATTTTACGGAATACACAACCAATGATTGATTTCTTTAATCATTCAGTTTAAGACTTCCAAGTGCTCACTTGTTCAATAATAACTATCTATAACCATAGAATAATGCATGAACTCCTTATGTTTTCTTTAATTTCAGACTTGTTGGTTTATGATCGCTATATTCAAAATCAGCCTATAATTCAAGATTGGCAAAAAAGTGTACTTGAAACATTTACCTCGTAGTTCTGCTTTTAGTACATAAGCTTGGTCTATCTGAAACCAATCAACAGAACTCTGGCCGGTGGTCCGAAGATGAGATAGCAAGATATCTGACTCGAATTCCCATAGAGGAAAAGCATCAGAAGGATCAAAGAATTTTCCGAACAACAATGGACTGAACAGAGAGCCATCACCAAATACCTTATGCACAGCTGGATTTCCCTGATAGAGAAATCCTTTGAACACGTCTTCCCGTAACCCAACACACCATTTGTGTGGAGTGGGATCATCTGTATGAACCTCAAGCTTTATGCAACTACTCATTCCAGACTAGAAAACTCAAAATTGCAGAACTTTGCTGGAGAGAGTTGTGTAGTTTCTTGCTTCTTATATTGTTGAGAGAGCCTTTAGCAAAAGCAATGGCCAAATTCCCTTGGAATATTTGGAGGGCTGTAAAGTGAAGAAGAATATTTTTTTCTTCCGGAGTTTTCTCATTGGTGAAAAGGAATTTCCGCAAGCAGATTAGAGATGTGTGGATGCCATCTGGCAGCCACCAAGTTAGTTTGTCCATTGAAATGCTTGGATTACCGTTAGATGAGAATCTTCACAAGCTCTGAAAACAGAATTCATAGGGCAGTCATTATCTGGCCATGCCATCCACATAATTTCAACTCCAGAAGCCACATGAAAATTCATGCAAACATCCATAGGCTGAAGCCATATTGTCATCACTAAAGGCATGCCAGTTTATCATGCAAAAACTTAGTTAAATAATGACTTCAACAAATTCTACAGCACAAGACATGGTTTTCTTTTTAGGTATTAGTTCGACCCATTTTGATTTTCACTTTCTTAACGCAACTGCAAACCATAGAATTGAAACACCAAGGATACTTTTATCAAAAGCTTTGTGGAAGGAATATTCTTAAAGCATGTTGTCATGAGTATAATACAATGTATAAATTATGTTTCTCTCTTTCCTTTTCACCACCAACAGAGCTATAATTCATCTGGCTTTCAGGCATCTACAGAGCAACTTTTCCAAAAGCAGGCAGTATTTACCTGTGGCCACCTCAATTTCTAGCCTGTCAGCTCCCCATTGAAGATATCTGCAGTTACCTTTGTTAATCATTTACTGAGAATATCAATAATTCAGACCATCTAATATTTTTTAAAAGGGGTATGATTCAGTGAATACTGCTACTCAAAACCAGCAAACACTTCTACCCCAATTATAAAACACTTCTGTTATTGCAATTTCATTCTGTATATAATCAAGGGCAGCTGTCAAGAGGAAGGAGAAGAGGGTTTTATAATGAATTTGGTGGGTAAGCTAATTTGCAAATAATGATAGGCTAATCTAAATTAGGAAATCAATGAACAATGTAGAGTTGATTTTGATCGCTCCAAAATTGATTTTCGATGAAATTAAAGAATATGAAACACGTTCGACTCTGCAACGGCTAACATTGATTTTATGACTTATTGAGTCTATTAATCTCATAATTAATGTGTTTGACTCACGAAATTAATTTCGAGTTGACCAAAAAAATGGTTTTTCAAATGTTAAAAATGTAATTCAAGTCTTTTAAGAATTGTTTCAGAACATTTAATTCGGGTAGAAATGGAATAAAAATAATATTTATTTTCCAATTTTGTCTGCAACAAAATTGATTCAAACAAAACGCTCCTAGAAGGGTAGAACTCATTCTTTCTGTCAGCGTTTCTGCGAAACCTTGTCTGCTAAAAGAATTCTGCATGGTTTTCCAGGGCTAAGTATTTGAGCTTTCTTTGATTGGATCTGATCATAGTCGGTGGGACTCTTTTCATTGTATCTTTCACACTGAAAAAAGGCATTCCTTTTTCTGTATTCATATTTTGGATATTTCAGGGGGTTGCTCAATAAATGTCGCATTTTTTTTTCGTTGGGTTGATATTGAGCTCCTTTTCAGCAATATTTGATTTATTTTCTCTCTGGGCTTATTTTGAAAGTGACTTGATTCCTTGTTTTGGCCTTTTTAGAGAAAGTAAATTCTGGGTTTTGGTTGGTTTTTGGAGTTCTGATTCCAGTTTCAACTTTTCATTAATTCCGTTGAGGCGGATATTTGAGAATTATACTTACCTGTTGGTGGGTAAGTTCTCAGAGCTTCTTTTTTAGGAGATTGAATTGGGTTGTTGTTAAATGCCGTTAAGTTGAAGCTCTCGTGGTGTTTTTTGGGTTACGAGGGGTTTATATTGATGAAATGAGAAGGACTGTATATGGTTTTAATGATAATTCAAGAAGAAATGGATGCGATAAGAACATGTTGTTTCATGTTTTTGGTACTTGTAGTTTGTGGATCATTGGTCAGCTCAGATTACAGAAGGACGAGAGAGGAAGAGTTTCTCTGCAAAATAGTTGACCCGGTGACTGGAAAGGTTGAGGATAACTTGGTAAAGGATCGAACTTCTTTCGATTAATGTATTTTATTCACAATGAAATTTTAGATAGGGATAGCAAGTTTATTGCTTTTGTTTGGTAGCATAACTGCATAAACTAGATCAGGAATTTTAGAGTAATGAATCTATATTATCAAGGTGTATGCCCCTTGGGTTATGAAGATTATGCACATGCCGATGTTTTGAAATGTTTTGAATTGCTGCTTGCAAAATATTTTATTCATACTAGATAATGTCATGCCAAAGAATTGAAAAATAATTAGTTCAACAAGAAATGAAGAGCATGGACACGAAAGGTTCATTGTACAAAATTTTTGATGTAGCATATAATGCAGATTGCCTGTTCAAATTTCTGCTATACTATGTCACAGGGCACTGGCTCACTGTGTAAGGTGTCATAATGAAAGTTGCCTACAGCTCATTGTACTTCCATACGGTCATTTTGTGTTAATATAATGGATTTGATATGAACCAACATAAATGTGCCTTATAACACAGATAGTTATGCTTCTTTTTTGTTTGGATTTTCAATCAATCATACTCCTATTATTTGTGAACCACGTTTCCAAAATAATACAAAGCTTGTTTGGAGTTATTGAGAGTGACAATCATCAATGGAATAGCAAACAAATTGCTGCCAAAATTAGTGGTGAATTAACAATGTGTATCTGTTTAATTTTTGGTCTTGATAAGTTTAACAATGAAAACTTTCCCCTGTACCAAACATTCAATCTTCTATGTTGTGATGTGCTTATGAAAATTATGAACACAATATTTCTGACTTTTAATTGAAATAGGCGCGGCATAACATGAGAATTCGAGTTAAATGGACTAGCCATACTTGGAACTGATGTTATTTATACAAGGTTGTTTTAGCACAATATTTGTGCCTAGGTTGTGCCTTAGGTCAAGTTCTTGTATTAACTTGTAAGAGCTGGTAGAGTGTCGAACCAGACATTAAAACTTACTAAAGTTCTCTGACTGCAGGCACAGCTATTATGTAATAGTTGTGGGATTGATTTGATCCACTTGAAGGAAGTTTTTGAAGATCTCAACTTATGCATTCCAGCAAAAACACCTGGTAGCACTGATGAAAGCAATTCAAGAAGTCAGTCGCAGTCAAAATCTGAGATAGACAAGTTCAATGATCTGCTGCATCCCCACTTGAAGCAAACACTTCTGAATTGTATAAGAAAGAACAATCTTCTGCTCCATGTAGCTAGCAGAGGTGGCTCTTGGAACCGCAGGTATCTTGTGTCTTTATTACCTCAGAGCCTTGCTGAAGTACCTACACTTGTCTCTGGCTCTGTCCCTGCCCTTGCCCTGGCCTCAGACCCTGCACATGGCGATGCTTTTTTCACTATCTCTACCCATGCCACTGCCATTGGGCCTGCACAAGTTCCTAAACCTGAGCCTTCCACTCCTTCAAAGCCATTTTTCCCAATAGATTCTAGTTCACTGGCTGCAGTTGATGAAAATTCTTCAGCAAATTCAGGTTCTGGTACAAATGCACCGACAGATAAGAAAAGAAATGACCATAATTCTGTTATTATTGCTGTCATTGTAACAGCTGCTGTGACATTTGTTGTTGCAGCATTGTTCTTTTTGTTCTGTAGTCGGTTATGTAGGACAGGTTCGGGAGATAGTCGAAATGATGATAGGCCACTTGTTAGCCTAAGCTTGAGTGATTACTCTGTTGGTATGTATATGCATGCTTCTGTATATGTTTTCATTCTTCTGCAAATGTTCAACACAATCTGATATTAGCTTAAAATTGATCTTTCATGTTCAGGAAATTCAATCAAAGACAAGAAGCTTGGTCATCAAGCACTTGCTATCAACCCAATCCAAGATGAAAAGGCCTCATCATTTGATGGGAAAATTTATCCTGTGTCTAATTTTACTAGAACCCTACTGGATGAAACTCCATCTTTTGGAGCTGTTGGTGGCCCCACTGGATATACACATGGACAGGTATTGCTACCACCCCTTCCTGGAAGGATTGATTCCACTCCTCCGGGAACGCCTCCTCTGAAGCCGCCCTCTGGCAGGGCAGAACCCCTCCCTCCTGAGCCTCCTGCTTCTCTAGGGCCTCCTCCCCCACCTCCTGTACCTCCTGCTCCTCCTTGTAAACCTTCTGGAGCTGTTGGTCCTTCTGCCCTGAAACCACCTCCTGCTCCTCCTTGTAAACCTTCTGGAGCTGTTGGTCCTTCTGCCCCGAAACCACCTCCTCCACCTCTGGCGCCTGGTGCAAAACCTGGTCCACCACCACCGCCATTTCCAAAAGGTGGACCTGCTCCACCTCGACCACCACCACCTATGCCAGTGGGGTCAAAGGTTCTTAGGCCTGCTCTTGTATCAAAGCATCCATCAAATAGAGAAGGAACTGGCACTGAAAGTGATGCTGATGCTCCTAAAGCTAAGCTGAAGCCATTCTTTTGGGATAAAGTTCTAGCTGATCCAGATCATTCAATGGTTTGGCATCAGCTTAAATCAGGATCATTCCAGTAAGTTACAAATTCTCGCCCTCCCTCCTTACCTCTCTTCCCCTCTTCCTATATATTTCTCTACCCTTCTCTATCTATATATATTTTTTTGGTTAGCCCATAAAACATCAACTATTATTAGCCCCTGAATCTAGTATGCTGATTTACAGGTTCAATGAAGAGATGATAGAAACACTTTTTGGTTACGCACCCAATGACAAGAACAAAAATGCATGCAAGAAAGAGTCTTCTCCCCCAGATTGTGGTCCCCAGCATATTCCGATCATTGACCCTAAAAAAGCACAAAATTTATCGATTATGCTTCGGGCATTGAATGTTACAATGGAAGAAGTTTGTGATGCAATTCTTGAAGGTTAGTTTATCTCCTCTTCTTCCTTCTTTTACATTTTCTTTTCGTCACTGAACAGATTTGCATTAGAGCATTATGCATCAGAGAGCAAGAAGCTGTGGCTACCCATACTACTCTGTTTTATTAATTAAATCAAACTGGTTTTTATAATAATCACACTCTTTTGGCAAAACTGGTTATTTTCAAACTTCAAAGTCGTATATCGTTGGTACCATTATATTGAAGCTTTCAGTGGATTGTGACAAACTGACCCATTTTGATCAAATCAGGAAATGATCTTCCAGCGGAACTCATTCAAACTTGCCTGAAGATGGCACCAACAGCAGAAGAAGAGCTGAAGCTTAGGTTGTTCAACGGTGAACTTTCTCAACTTGGGCCAGCTGACCGGTTCCTAAAAGCCTTGGTTGGCATTCCATTTGCTTTCAAACGACTGGAAGCTCTGCTTTTCATGTGTACACTTCAGGAGGAGGTTACTGTCATGAAAGAGTCCTTTGAAACACTGGAGGTAAGACTGTATTTTAACTTGCATCACATGTAGGATCTTCTGTTATATTATATGTTGCTCGTTGTATAATGTTCTTCAAGTATGTGAAATTAATTATTAATATATTTGAAAGAGGAAGCCAAATATTTCTTTCAGAGTTAATGACATTGTACTTTTAGTATTTGCAAAATTAAATTCAGATGCCTCCTGAATGCAAATATAAAGAAAATATCTGTTGCTCATGTGCACTTCTGCTCTTAAAAAGTTTCTGACTTGAATGCTTTCTCAATCTTATGCATAGGTTGCTTGCAGGGAGCTAAGAAATAGCCGACTTTTCCTGAAGGTTCTAGAAGCTGTTCTTAAAACTGGCAATCGCATGAATGATGGTACTTTCCGTGGTGGTGCACAAGCATTCAAACTTGATACACTTTTGAAATTAGCAGACGTGAAAGGAGTAGATGGCAAGACCACACTATTGCATTTTGTTGTTCGGGAGATAATTCGTTCTGAAGGTGTGAGAGCTGCTCGTGTAGCAAGGGAAAGCAAGAGCTTCTCCAGTGTTAAAACAGATGATCATCTAGATGAAATTTCTGATGACACAGAAGAGCATCACCGCAATCTCGGTCTTCAGACAGTTTCACATTTAAGCAGTGAACTTGAAAATGTAAAGAAAGCAGCAGCTTTGGATGCTGACAGCTTAACAGGAGCTGTTTCCAAACTTGGGCATTCACTGTTGAAAGCTCGAGATTTCCTGAACTTAGAAATGAAGAATGCAGAGGAAAATAGCGGATTTCGTGAAACATTGAAGAGTTTTGTGCAGAATGCTGAGGTTGGTGTCACGGGGCTGCTGGAGGAAGAAAAGAGAATCATGAGTCTTGTGAAAACCACTGGTGATTATTTTCATGGTAATGCAAGGAAGGATGAAGGTTTACGATTGTTTACTATAGTGAGCGACTTTTTGATAATGTTGGATAAGGCATGCAAAGAGGTGAGAGTGGGACCAAAGAATTCAGCAAAATCACTGAAAAAGGAGGAATCTACTGCATCATCTTCCTCTGATGCCCAGCGGCAACCTTCTCCTGAGCTTCATCAGCGCCTATTCCCGGCAGCTGCCGAGCGAAGGATGGATGATTTTAGTTCAGATGAAGATAATTAATTGTCCTTTAAAAAAGGTACTGCTGATTCCTCATATTGTTAAAGCCTAAATTAGCAAACCATGTACAATATGTTCAAAAATCCAATTTTGAAATATATATACTCAATGAGCAACGAAGTCTGGAACCATTGGATATTTTGCATTACAGGTCGATACGGTGTTATCGTATCCGGATGACTTCTGTAATGGCAATTCAACTGCTCCCTGGAGTCTTCAAAAGAATCCTTTAAATAATTTATACTGTAAAAAAAATTGCAGAGGATATAAAATTCAAGATTTGGAAATCTAAGTTCAAAATTTAGTGTAAAATTAAGTTTTCATCCATTTTAAGTGAAATAAAATCCATGCTATTAACGTTGTAAAGAATTTTTAAACTGAAAAAATAAATAAATTCAAAAATCTCCTAATCTAATTAGAAGAAGAAAGGATATCAGATTTGGCCCCTTTAGAGAGAGTAAATTTTGGGTTTTGTTTGGTTTTTTGAGTTCTGATTTCAGTTTCAAGAGGCGGATATTTGAGAAATATAAAGACCTGTTGATTGGTATATCTCAGAGTTTTTTTTCGAAGGATATTGGATTGGGTGGTTGTTAAATGCCACTGTGTGAAAGCTTTCGCGGTGGTTTTTGGGTTATGAAGGAGCTTTGTTGGGGTTTAGATCGATGAAATGAGAAGGATTGTATATGAATTATCGGGTCTACTATAAACATAAAGGAGTCTCCATTACGAGATCGACATCTAATGCAAAGTGTGGGCTTGTCATCACTAAGATCGAAGGGAGCGGAAGCGCTATGGAATATTACAGCGAGGGAACCAGTGAGCGACTTTTTTATGGTATGGAAAATCTTCCTCCATTTTTTTGTAATGGTAATTGAAAAAGCAATGGGTGCGATAAGAACATGTTGTTTCGTGCTTTTGGTTGTTTGGTGTTTTTGGTAGTTGTACTTTGTGGATCATTGGTGGTCAGCTCAGATTACAGGAGGACGAGAAAGGAAGAGCTTCTCTGCGAAGTAGTTGATCCGGTGACTGGGGACGTGATGATAACTGGGTAAATGATCAAACTTCTTTGAAGTTTTTTGCTTTTGTTTGGTAGCATAAATAGATCAGAAATTTTGTAGTAATGACTTTACAAGACCAAGGTGCATTCACGTTCGGTTATAAAGATTATGCCTTTGCCAATGTTCTGCATTGCTGCTTATAAAATATTTTATTCATACTAGATAATGTCATGCTAAAGAATTGAACAATAAATTAGTTTAACAAGAAATGAAGAGCATGAGCGGGAATGGTTCATTTTATATATTTTTGATGTAGCACATAATGAAAGTTATGTATCACAGGGCACTGATTCACCATGTAAGGTGTCATAATGAAAGTTGCATACAACATATTGTACTTACGAAATGGTCGTCACGCATTAAGATCATGGGTTTGATGCAAAATTACAGAAATATGCATTATAACACAGTTAGTCAAGCTTTTTTGTTTTGGATTTGCGCATAATCATACTCCCGGTATTTGTGAAACATGGTTCTAAAATCATACAAAGTTTGTTTAGAGTTATTAAGAGTGACAAGCACAATGGAATACTTAACAAACTACTGCTAAAATAAGCAGTGAGTTAACATTGTATACTGTTTAATTTTCGGTCTTCACAGGTTTAGCAATCAAAACTTTCCCAAATGCCAGATATTCTATATTCTGTGTTGTGATATGCATATGATAATCACTAACACAATATTTCTGACTTTTAATGGAAATAGGCATGTTACAACATGAGAATTCAAGTTAAATGAACTAGTCATACTTGAACTACCAATGTTATTTAGATGAGGTCATTTTAACAAAATATTTGTACCAAATCTGTGCCTTAGGTCAACTTATTGTACTAGCCTCGTAAGAGCTGGTAGAGTGTAGAAATAGATGTTAAAATTTACTAAAATTCTGTGACTGCAGGCACACCAATTATGGTTTTAGTTGTGGGATTAATTTGATCTGCATGAAGGAAGTTGTTGAAGATCTCAACTTATGCTTTCCAGAAAAAACACCCGGTAACACTGATGAAAGCAATTCCAGCAGTCACAAGAAAAATCTAAGATATGAACGTTCAATAATCAGCTGCATCCCCACTTGAAGAGAACACTTTTAAATTGTACGAGAAAGAACAATCGTCTGCTCCATGCTCCTAGAGGAGGTGGCTCTTGGTACCCCAGGTTTCTTGAGTCATTATTGCCTCAGAGACTTGCTGAAGTACCTACCCTAGCCTCTACCTCTTGAGCTGTCTTTGCCCGGCCTCAGCCTCTGCACGTGGCCATGCTCTGGCCACTAGCCATTTCCACCCCCCTGCCATTAGCCCTGCATGATTTCCTAAACCTTAGCCTTCCTCTCTATCAAAGCCATTTTTCCCAATAGATTCTAGTTCACTGCCTGCGGTTAATGAAAATTCTTTTTCAAATTTAGGTTCTGGCACTAATGCATTGGCGAATAAGAACAGAAATAACCATGATTCTATTATCATTGTTATCGTTGTAACAGCTGTTGTAACATTTCTTGTCACAACATTGTTCTTTTTGTTTTGTGGTGGGTAGGCAGAACAGGTTCTGGAGATAGATAAAATGATGATAGGCCCCTTCTGAGCCAAAGCTTGACTGATTACTCCGTTGGCACATTTAGACTTTCTTCTATATATGTTTCATTCTTCTGCCAACGTTCAACTCAAATCTGATATTAGCTTAAAATGGATCTTTCAGGTTTAATAAACTCAACCAAAGACGAGAAGCCTGGTCATCAAGCACTTGCTGTCAACCCAATCCGATTCAAAAGGCCTCACTATTTGATGGAAAATTTTGTCTCGAGTCTAATTTTACGTGAACCCCAGCGGATGGAGCTGTACCATTAGGAGCTGTTGGTGATACGTCTGACAGTATAAGTGGACAGGTAATGCTAGCCCCTCCTCTGGCAGCGAACAACTCCTTCCTCTTGAGCCACCTGCTTCTCTTAGGCTTCCTTCCCCACCTCCTGTACCTCATCCTTCTATTAAACCTTTTGAGGTGGTTGTCCCTAAACCACCTCCTCTGTCACCTATGGTTCCTGTTGCAAAACCTGGTCCACCACTACCTTCATTGCCAAAAGGTGGAACTGCTCCACCTAGACCACTGCCACCTATGCCACTGGGTTCAAAGATTCCTAAGCCTTATCTTAGATCAAAACCTCCATTAAATAGTGAGGGAACTAGCACTGAAAGTGATGCCAGATGGCCCTAAAGCTAAGCTGAAGCCATTCGTTTGGGATAAAGTTCTAGCTAATACGGATCATTCAATGGTTTGGCATCAGATTAAATCAGGATAATTCCAGTAAGTTACAAATTCTCTCTCCTTATCTATTTGCCTACACTTCTCTTTCTATATGTATTCTTTTGGTCGGCCAATAATAGTTAGTCATTGAATTTAGTACGCTGATTTTACTGGTCCAATGAAGAGGTGGTAGAAATTATTTTTGGCTATGCACCACACCCACTGATAAGAACAAAAATGCATGCAAGAAATAGTTTTATTTCCCAGATCAAGGGCCCCGGTATAATCAGATCATTGACCCGAAAAAAGCACAAAATCCGGCGATTATGCTTCGGGCATTGAATGTTACAATGAATGAAGTTTCATGCACATCTTGAAGGTTATCTCCTTTTTCCTGCGATTACAATTTCCTTTTCATCGCGGAACAGATTTGAATTAAAACAGTTTGTATCAGAGAGAAGGAAGAAGTTGGTGACAGCACATTAAACTGTGTTTATCAACCAAATCAGACTGGTTGTTCTAATGCTCATGTTCTTTTGGCAAAACTTACTATTTTTCAAACTGCAAAATTGGCAAATTAGCAAAATCACTTCCTGAAGCTTCTGAAGCTGTCCTCAAAACTGGCAATAATTGGGCCTCGATCTTTATGGCAAGATACGTCTAAAAGTAATATCATCAATCAATCGATCTCTATTCTTTATCACAAGATACATCTAAAAATGGAATGAAACGAGTGAGACCGAGACTCAAAGCCCGTTGTTTATCACCTTCTACCAGCTTTTCAACTGTGATGAAAGCATTATCTCTGATATCACCAGATCCACAATCTTCCCTTTCAAAATTTACTACGACAGGGTTAGCATGTGTTGCCACCGTTCTTTCTAGTTCTGGGAGACCGAGACTTGGTATTTCTCGCTGGAGGTGAAAGTATACCTCCCCAAACCGTCGGGCGGACGACTGGTTTGATTTAATTTATTTATTTATTAAATCATGTAATAGTAATACTTTGTTACCCTTATTAAGCTACTATTGAAATAATTAAAACCCCTGTGCAAGAATTAATATCAATATTATTGTAAATATAATGAATTTATAATTTTATATTTATAAACAACTTAACCAATATATATTTCGTAATATGTATTGAGTGACAATTAACCAGCATACATAATATCTGGGTCCTGGTGCAAAATCAGTCTGCCATTACCATCATTTGCAATGGTGGCTCGAATCCTTGACCACCGCCACTTAATCCAGGGGTTCTAGCTTTCCACAAAACATACTTCAGTTACTGCTTCGAGTGAAAGAGCTGGTCCACAGAGGGTCCCGATTCCCCTAAAGCTAAGCTGAAGCCATTTTTCAGTGATGAAGTTATAGTTAATCCAGATCAGTCAACTGTTTTGGCAT
Source organism: Xylocarpus granatum (assembly GCA_019650275.1). Classification (NCBI taxonomy): domain Eukaryota; kingdom Viridiplantae; phylum Streptophyta; class Magnoliopsida; order Sapindales; family Meliaceae; genus Xylocarpus; species Xylocarpus granatum. The sequence continues at coordinate 24,970 of BNST01002061.1, forward strand.
CAAGATTACACCAGTTTTATTCTAAGCAGGGAGAAAACATTCTTGCATTTCCAACAAATTCAGATCAACGATCCGAATAAGTGCAAAATGAACTAGCTAGTTTCTAGCAGAACTCGTTTAATGGTGTAATTTCCAGGATGCTTATTTTCTCTACTGTCACACCATTCGTTATACATCAGATAAAATCTGAAAAAAAAATGCCACAAAAGTTGATTAATTCCTCATTCTTGAAGATTAATTTGATATTTTTAACTTTTTCATCAGCAAATCTGAGCCGAGCAACGACCAGTATGTATCAGGATTCGGGAATTACAAGGCAAATTCAATTCAGTCTTCCCCACTTGCCCTGCTCGAACTGGGTATCTTAATCCCCGCGTCCCCGACATTTTCCTTCTTCACTGAGCTTTCACTGCAAGCATCATCTGTGGGAAGAGACTATTGCTCGTCTTTTTTACCACTTTCCTTGTTGACCGAACTTTCACTGCAAACATTATCTGTGGGAAGAGACTCCTGCTCGCCCTTTCCACATGCTAAAGAACTTCCTCATGATAGTAAGATACTTGGCAGGTGACTCGGGTGATGGGGAACAGGAAGGTTCATCTCCACAGAAGCGGGAGTTTCTCCCCGAAGAAGATTCATTATTGAGACCTCACCATCTGTTTGCTCGAAATCTGACAAATATTTTCATCTTTTGATTCTTGAGAGTTTGTTTCCCAAATCTCCTTGCACAAGAAAAATAGTTCTTTATCTCTGTCATTTAGAGACAAAAAAATCTCCGTTCTTGGTTACCCTGTCATATTTGTCCCGATCATTGCAAGTGCTTTTGTTAATTCTTCCGGTAGAACATATCCCTGCATTGAATTTTTAATAAAATCTTGCATTAAATGGCGGTAAAGAGATGGGAACACCCCTTTTTCTTGCGTGGTAATCAATGATACTGCTGAGGAAAGAAATCTGAGTTTCAACATCATTTAAGTGTTTGTTAAAATACGATGGTGGTAAATCAAGAGCAAGATCTTCGTCATCAGAACAAATCAACATCAATAATCTCTACACTTCTCAGCTTTTTCTTCTGTGAAGAAATTTGACCCTGTTTTCCAGAGGCTTTTTTGTATGACGATGGCAGACCAACTTGCTTGGCCAGAGGTTAAGTTCCCCCTCTTTCTCTAAAACTTTCACGGTTTCAGGTGCGGACTTCCCTATATCATCACTCAACTCTTTCTTGATCGTTTCGAAAACTGTTTTTTCAGCTGGAACCCTTCTTTACTCTCTTCAAAATCATTCAAGAAGGAATTAGAATCTGGACTACTTTGGTCACCGGAAACAGTCACCCTCGGTGGCTTATTTGCTTGTTAATAGAAATCGCATGCATTTGCTTATTAATAGAAACCCATGCATTAGAGATGGTAGTATGTATTTTAAGACATCTCAATATCATTTAGGCATTGCATAAAGGTTTAATTACAAAAATAAAAGCAAAAGAAACTAAGGTAATTAATTTTTTTATGCATTGTCGCGTTTTTCTTGAAATTTAGTCGCTTTATACTCTTACTTGCTCTGTGACCACCGAAAACAGTCACTTGTACTCTTAATCTGTCAAGGTCATTGTTTCTTGATAACTTTTTCTATTATAGTTCGCCTGCCTGCCTGCCTGCTATAGCGGAAGTACCAGCAGCAAACAGTCCTCTGAATGATAATGGGCAGGATGATACAATGAAGATCGCTGATGATGATGATGAGGAGGGAGGAGGAGGAGGAGCGGCAGCGACAAAAGTAGCGAAGAAGAATTTGAATGATGATGATGATGATACAATGAAGATTGCTGACGATGAGGAAGGAGGAGGCGCAACGGAGAAGAAGATAGCTGATGAGACAAATTGATTGTCTGGATGATCGAGATATCCAATCTTGATGACGAAGAAGGTATGGAAGGTTGCTGATTGGAAGGATTTAAGTTCTCAATTATGGAGATACCCATTCTTGCAGATGGAATTCTTTGAGAAAGTATGGATTGTTGACAAGAAGCGTTTGAGATCGACTCCAAGTTCAGAGTTGGAAGGAACTTGATAACTAATTTAGGGATGCGTCGGTTAAAAGTCTTAAGGTTCTCAAAAGATGCCGGAAATCACTTTTTAGGCCGATCAAGAAGATCTATTACTAGTACTTTTGTTAGTACATCAATGATCTATTTTATTTACCTTTTACCTTCTTTACAAACTGTTTGACCGATTTTGGTTGGTTGGTTCCGAGTTCTTAAGATAGTATGCTATTCTACACATGAATTTTATTATTGCTCTTACTAATAATAAATTTTGAATGTAAACCCACCTCCACATGACCAAATAAAAAAAATTAGCACCTCTAAAGCTTCTGTTAAGAAATATGATCATCATATACAAATAACTATTTGAAACCCTAAACACTACTCAGAGCTACGAACACAGTAGAGGACTCAACCCCCTATTCTGGAAACTCCAAATACAGCAACAAACTAAACTAAACAAGACAAACCAGCAATGGCGTTAAGGGAGGAACACATTAACATCAACTTTTTTTTTAATAAAAAAGGGAATGCATGCTTCTTTTATCATTTCGTGTTCCTCGGAATTTTTCAACCCATTTAATTGTCGTCGTCAGCAGCCTTCGACCCTGAAGTTCCAGTCTTCTTAGGAAGGAGAAGATTGTGGATGTTGGGCATCACGCCACCGTTTGCAATTGTCACATCTCCTAGAAGCTTGCTGAGCTCCTCATCATTCCTGACAGCCAATTGAATGTGGCGTGGGACTATACGAGTTTTCTTGTTGTCTCTTGCTGCATTCCCAGCCAATTCAAGTACCTGGAACCACGGAAACGGACAAGATTAAAGACTTTAAAAACCGTTCACCAACGAATGCTCAAACTCCTATATTTTACATGCAAATAGAATCAAAACCCAATTTCAAATCAAAATCCTAATAACAGGGAGAAAACACACAATTTTCTATTTTTAGAAAGTCTAGCTGAAAACAGAAATGAGATTTGAATAAGGAAAGTGATTCCAAGACCCGATAACCCCTAATTTTACAGGAAAAGAAAAAACAAAAATCAATTTAAAAATCAAGATCAGAGCAAATTAAACATAAAAAACCAGATCCAAGGCAAACTTTATTTTCACAACTAAGTTTGAAAAAGTAAAATTAGGACCAAACACTAAAATTAGGTTAAAATTCACAGGCAAACCTTTTAAAAAAACCCTAAATTTAGCCCCAAAAAAACCAAATTCGAAACCCTAGATCTACATACCAAAATAACAAGTAAGAAACAAAGAAACAAAAGAATTAAACAAAGATGCTCTCATACAAGAAAGAAATAAAGGGAGACAGACCAGCGAGAGGTAAAAGAAGAAATAGAGAAAGACGATACCTCAGCGGCAAGATATTCAAGGACGGCCGCTAGGTAGACAGGGGCACCGGCTCCAACCCGCTCAGCGTACTTACCGGCCTTGAGGAACCTAGCAATACGACCGACAGGAAACTGGAGCCCAGCCTTGCTACTCCGTGAGGTAGCCTTCTTCGACGCTCCAGATCCAAGTGTTTTACCCCGACCCGCCATCTCAACAGCAACTAAAACTATCAACGAAGAAATGAAAGAAATTAAAAACAAAAAGAAAGATGCGTAGGCTTTGCGTGTGTTAATGAAATGAAACGAAGGTGCTGGGGTACTTATAGAGAGGCGGAGGGGTCAGGACTCGACCAATGGGAGTGAACTACGGGGATCAAAATGATGAACCGTTAGATTAAGAGTAAAGGAACGATATAGATTCGATTATTTTCAGTTCGCCGCTTTATTAGAGTTAAGCGCTTTGTTGTTGTTTAGACACTAGATTGTCTACGTGTCACGACGGGAAGTTCAATGGAATCACTACTTGAAGTGCCGAAATTGCACCAAGCATGTTAGCCACAACGTCGACTACAGCCTGCAGCCAGCCCATTTCTTTGCACCCAGCACCAAAATTTCTCTGCCACCATATTGCAGAGTGGCCCAAGCTCCCAACGCCAACCCATTCGGCACATTGCTTGGATAATTGTTGGGTACAGACAAAATCAATAGCATATAGGCCTCTTTGAAATAAGCAATCAGTTTGCCTGGGCCCGAAAGCAATGCCACAAATTACAACTCAAAATACGTGTCACAATTAAGTGACACCATGTTGTTTTGTTCTGAAAGAAATAAAATAAAAACAGACCCAAGTCAATGGCAAGGCAATGGCGAGCTCTCAATAAAAGTGCAAAATGAAAACGTCAGAAATCATAAGTGCTTGCATTATTAAATGGATCGTCTCCCCTTAAATTCATGGATTTTGTCACCCTAACAATGCCTACTACGTTCAAACTTCATACTGGTATGCATATTTTATCAATTTTCATTTGTTATTGTGCCTTCTTTGATGTTGTAACAACAATATGCCAAACCAGTTTAAAAAGAAAACCACTAATGGCAAAACAAGTGTGGAAATTGACAAATTGTAACCATTAATGATGGGTTAATCTCTTATTGAGATATGGTGCCTCTTTTTCACCAACTTTCTTCTTTTTTAGCAATTTTTACCCAAAGTTAGAATCTAAAAGTTGGGTGCATGGAGATTAGTGTTCAAAGCTAATAATGAGCTCTCCTTTTCCCATATGCCCACTTGTGTGTGTTTAGAGCCTTGACTTCATTATTCTTGCCCCCTTTGATCCACCAAACTAGCAGCTAAATCTTATGGGCTGAATGTCACACACTGATGATCTTTTTTTTTAACATATTTTACATCCCACAAGTTACCAGGACAATTCTAAATCTCAGACTGACTTTTAAAATATAATTTTTATTATGTTTAATGTTTGTTTAAAAATAAATAATCTTAAAATACACTTAATTGTGTAATCAAATAATCCCATAAAAAGACTATTTCCTATTTTCATGAACAGTCGGGTCATGGGAAGCTTGACATTCTCATTAAAATTCTTGCACGATCTTCCTTGCTTCACGAATTCATGCGGAAACAATTTGGATATTTCTGTGATATAACCCATGACTGGTCTTTTACCACTACACGATAGAACCCAACTTCTAAACTCTACAACTATCACTGTTGTATTTACCCTTTTCTGTGTTTAGTACATCTTTTGCATTAAATTTGTCTTAAATTACGTCATAAAATAATATCACATTTTTACTAGATGCAACATGAGCAGGGGCACGAGCATGGCCCTGCACCTGCACCAACCGTGAATTGTGGTATGTTTTGAAGGTGACAACGGTTCTTAAATTTATTTTAACGGTGGTTGATTAAATTAGCAGTCAATTCTCCAATATTTTTACCTCAGTTATTCACGAGACCGAGCGGTGGATGCAACTCCTCCCAGTTAGTTTTCTTTTCCTATTATTTGAAATAACATTTCACTATTCAACTGCTTCATGGGTTTGGATGAGACTTGACTTGTTTAAGGTTAAGAGACATCATAATATGGGAACATTCATTAATTAATCTATGTTTGAGGTTGTTTTATTTTGGAATGACGGCTCTAACATAACATGTTTGTACAGACAGAAGCAAACTGGACGGGACTCAACAGTCTTTGGTTGATTGGTGATGGAGCAGCTATCATATATTGTAGTTTCACAGCAGAGAGAAGTAAGAAACTGAACTATCTGGAACCCAGGTCCACCTCAGAGGTCAACACATGGCATGGATTATTTTAATTATATAAGACAAGATCGTGTTTAAAATTTTACGAAAACGTTGATTTCAATTTTGAAATGAGATGAGATACTTGTTTGCGCATGTCTTGTGTCTCTTTCTTAGTTGTTTCATTTCACAGTGCTGTGTAGCCTTCGCCAATAACAAACATTTATTGTAGCCACCGAACATGGGTTTCTCAGGTTGGTTGGCATGTTCCCCAGGAGCCCAAGATTCTCCCATTCCTAAATTTCATTTTATTTTATTTTTGTAATGGGCTCCTTCGCCTTTTGGCACGGAGTGCATTTCTCTCTGTGTTTCAGTCCTTGACTCTCACTCTCTCTCGTTTCTTTTCCGTGGACATTTTCGATGCAGTTAGATAGCTTTATTTTTATTTATTTTTTTTAATACGATGATGTTTGAATGACTCTCAGTGCGGAATGCTCACAGAAGCACAGTACTTGCAAGAAGATATCTTCTGTTTTGAACATGTTTTTTGTTTAGTTGGTGAATGCTTCTTGTTGTCACAAATTGGAAAGGATAATTTCAGGGCAAGAGTATGACTGTAAGAGCTGTATGGAAAGAGTTTTCAGATTCTGCTTTTCAGCTTTCACGGTGAAAAGTGAAAGTGGAATCCTTTTGAAAATGAAAAATGGGAAAAAGCTACAGTGAAACATTCTAAGGTTTTTCTCGAGCCAGAGGAAGTAAGAAAGAAAGAGGCAAGCAAACAAGGGAAATTATGCCAACAGTGTGGTTTTCTTTGAAGAGATCTCTGCATTGCAAATCAGAGTCATCAGATGTTCATGACCCAAAATCAAGGAAGCATTTGAGCACAATCTTGACAAGAAAAGCAGCAAGGTCAGGCTGTTCCAGGTCTATAGCAAACCTAAAAGATGTTATTCATGGAAGCAAAAGACATTTAGAGAAGCCACCAAGTTGCAGCCCAAGATCTATTGGTAGCAGTGAGTTTCTGAACCCAATAACCCATGAAGTCATACTCAGTAACTCGAGGTGTGAGCTCAAGATTACTGGTTATGGCGGGTTCCAAGAAGGAGTTGAAAGTGGTGAAGGCAATGGCGGTGGTAATGGCGGTGGCAGCGGCAGGGGAGGAAGTCGTAGGTCAACTTTTGTGGGAACTTTAACACCTGGGACACCAGGGCCCGGAGGGCACTCAACAATGCATTATTTTAATCCATCTTTTATGGCCCCTTCAACTCCTCCAAGAAAGACTTCGTTTCTTTTGCCAGACAGAGAAGGGTCTGAATTTGGAGGTTCTAAAATTTTCGGTGCTGGTAATGGTGGTGGCGTTCATTCAGGCAACAGGGTTTCTCTTGAGACAGATTCGAAAAATTGTTCTTTAGTAACTTGCCACAAGTGCGGAGAGCAGTTTAGCAAATGGGAAGTTGCTGAAGCACATCATCTCTCCAAGCATGCTGGTGAGTGTGAAAAACCCTCACTCAAATTTTCAATTTGTTTGGTTAATCTTGTTTGTAGTTGCTGCCTTCATTCTGTGGGTTGTTTTATTTGTATTTTTGACTAAATCACCTTTGTGACTTTCCTTCGTCTCCCCTCTTCTGTTGTTCTCATGGTATTAAAATCACCATACATTCCTCTGAACACCAAATCTAGACATAACTTTTACTAAACACGCAGATTCCTAATTATGAACTTTTACTTTTAGGCAAAGATTATTTATTACTCCACCAATCCAGATTCTCCTGTAAGTTCTTTTCAGATTATGAAAAGGTTTCAGATTTACTCTGTGTTCGTCACTTAAACCCAGAAATAAAATGCTGCTTATAAAAAGAGTAAAGTGAGTCGTTGAAATGCGCACATTTGCTTTTGCTTTTGGGTTTCTTTTTAGCCACTAAAGTGTTTCTATCCAAATCCTTTACTTGGTTTTGCCTTTGAAAATTTAAAGTAGCTTTATCCAGCCGCTAACTTGACTCTCTTTTCACAGTTACTGAACTTGTAGAAGGTGATTCATCTAGGAAAATTGTGGAAATTATATGTCGGACAAGCTGGTTGAAGTCTGAGAATCATTGTGGTAGGATTGAGAGAGTCTTGAAAGTTCATAACATGCAAAAAACCCTAGCTCGATTCGAAGATTATAGAGAAACGGTAAAGATCAAAGCCAGCAAGCTCCCAAAGAAACACCCTCGGTGCCTCGCTGATGGTAATGAGCTATTGAGGTTCTACGGTACAACTGTAGCATGTTCTGTTGGTTTAAATGGTTCCTCAAGTCTTTGCATATCTGAAAAATGTTGTGTCTGCCGAATTATCAGAAATGGATTCTCTACTAAGAAAGAACTCAAAGACGGAATTGGTGTATTTACAACATCTACAAGTGGAAGAGCATTTGAGTCAATCGAAATTGTTGAAGATAATCCATCTGTAAGGAAAGCTTTAGTGGTATGCAGAGTCATTGCTGGGAGGGTCCATAGGCCTCTGGAGAACATACAACAAATGGCTGGCCAAACTGGGTTTGATTCATTGGCTGGAAAAGTTGGTCTATATTCAAATATTGAGGAGCTTTATCTGCTCAATCCTAGAGCTCTCCTTCCTTGTTTTGTGGTAATCTGCAAATCCTGAAGACACTAAACTTTTTTTAAAAAGGAAAAAGCTACTTATATTTTATAGTTAACCTCCGGTATGTGAATGCTTTTCTAATATATTCCTTTGTTGGTAGAGGTTCAATTTTTCTCCTTTTCGAAGAATTTTTTATTCTCCTCTCAAGCTTCTCGTCACTTGCCAATATATCTGATTTGCGCATCCCAGTGTTATTTGTAACTGCCTATTCTTACTTAGCATAATAAAACTTGTATTTGCTCCTCCATCTTGTTTAATCATATGTTCTAGTAACAAAGTCTGAAACACTCATTCTTGAATATTAAAGGGAATGAAAAACACTACAGACCTTGTAGGTATGGTAAGAGAGCAATTCAATGAATTTACTAAATCATGCGTGGATTCCAATTATCTTGTCCAAAACTAGACAAATATCTCTTCTAACAGAATTGGTGGTATTTAGTGAGCGTACTTACAAAATTAATGACCTCTTTCTAGCATTGTCGGAATGGAAACGGCACGTGGTCCTCGCTGGAGGACGAGGCTTCAAACAGAGCATAATCCAAACAAGATGACAAAAACCTTGTGCTGGAAACTTTTAGATTTCAAAACAGCAACTGTTATTGGTGGTTTTTAGATTAGTCTTTGCACCATCCATCTGGGTCTTGGGTTTAATCATAACATTTTCTTTTGTTGCTGCAAAATTTTAATGCACAGCTCTTAATGGTCCTCTGACACATGTACATCATAAATGAATCCAGCACAAATAACTTGGTCTGAAATTGAGAATTCAATATTTCAATTTTTAGTCTTAAATGCTGGAATTGAAGTAGTCTGGGGGGGCAGATGAACACAAATTAAGATATTTAGTGCAGTTGGCAATGACCCAGCTTGATTTAGACACTTCAACCAGGTGGGCTGCCACTGGGTCTGCCGTACTCGGATTACGTCAATCTCTTCTTCCCCATTAGGCAGACGTACTCTCTTAAATGTTTTGTTACCTGGGAGTCGATGCACTGTTGTAGAAAGCAGGGGAAAAAGGTAAATGAAACTGAGAGAACGAAGTGCACAAAAATGACAAATATGCTTTAAGTTTATTATAATTTGTTTACTCTGTGATACATGCAATTAAACCATTTCTCCAGGATGTTTCTTCCAAACTAACCAACTGGATAAACTAGATTGTAAAGTAATTGTAAACTCCGTGCAAATGAAACCAAGCATTAGGCTTCATTGTCGCAGCTCCTGAGCCAAAAGAGTGTTTCAGACCTGAGCGAGTACTTCAAGTGTCGTTGTCATTAGAAGAAGGATACTGAGAAATGCGGAAATATGGGCTGAGTCATTGTGGAAATAATGGCCAACCTATATGATAAGAAAAAAGTTCATTGAGTTTATTGGGAGAAGTAGCTTTTGCCTTGGATTGATTGATTGTATTTGGACCCATTTGTATCAAGTTGTGAAGATTTGGCTCGTTCAACGTTCCTCCAAAATATTCCTTTAGTTCTTGCTAGATCCTGTAGCCGTTTTCAACTACAATACACACAGCTGTGTAATAGTCAGGGCCCTGTCTTCAAACTAAGTTTTATAGGGTAAAAATAACCACAACTCTGCATGTGCTTAATTATCATATCTGTACCATTCTGTTGTTGTACATGTAGACTCAAACAAGGTCTAACATTACTGATTAATGAGTGTTTTAGCCGAAAAAAACTGCATTAAATTTGTTGAGTCATAATTTCATACTGATCCAAAGACATTGAACATCTGTTTGGCACAGAAATTGGCGTTTTTAAATCAGTTCAACACCGAAGAACTCGTTCAGTTTTCTCAGTTATTAGGTCCACTTCTTGAGAACATTAATAACAAGTGACAACTATGAATTTTGACGGCTTGAATGATAGGAAAACAGCAGATAGCAAACATAATCAAGGACTTAGGTCAGTTGAACTTTGTCTCATTTGTCTCTGCTGGCCTATTGAAGTTAGCTTATTTATCAAGGACGTCGGACCTACCATTCCTTCAGAAAGGGAGGCAGAAAGCCAAAACCAACACAGCAGGTGATTGTTTGACGAATTATATCTTCTATGCCATGCTTGTAATGAAAGCCCAGATCTCTTAACTTCTTTGAGGAAATCACAGAAGGCATTGACCTGTGATTTCCACCCTCAAACCTGGAAACGTAATGAAAAATCAACATATGGAATCATATCATTCTTGTGTGAATGTTTATTTGTTCTCTAATATCATGACATATACTTACATGTGCATACTTAAAGAAGGAAAATCTCCATTGAGATGATCAATCAACTCAGACATTGGACAACTCTTGGCATGGCATATGTATGAACCTTCTGCTCTATCATTCTCCATCAGAATACGGGTGCATTACATATATCTTCAATGTGAACTAAAGCAATCGACCCCATTCTGTTACTTATAGCAGATAGTATTGAAAAGAACTTGGAGTCACCTATAAAAGTAGCCAAAATGTAAAAGTTTATAACATATTCTCGATCCCCGTGTGTATGCACAGATGCACAATTGGTTTTTTTAATGTGTCAAATACATCAAAGTCATCACAACAGAATCATTCTACCCAAATTTTTTGATGTATTTTGCAACCAAATTCAGGTTGATTCAGTGTGATTGATCAACTATATCATTGCATATTTTCAAATTATGGTATACAATCTGTGACAAATTCTTGAATTGCTGCAGTTTGCTCTATTAGGGAAACGGATAGAAATTTTGGTTGAATAACCTGTTATTGGTGACAAGAGAACACAAATGCTCGATGGAACACTTGCTGTCAGGAACGGTCCTGCAACTGTAGTTGTAATGACTGAAACAAGATCAATCTTGTTCTCATTTGCAAATTTTAATGCTGCTTCCTCTGTCAGAAGCATGGAGAGAACATAAACCTGTAAAAGTAAAAGAGTGTTTAAATTAATAAGAGTAAATATATGTGTATATTTTAACGAGTAGTATTAAAGATATGCTAAAGCTTTTACCCATTCACTTGCTTTTGTACTCCAGACATCATAGACAGGAGTCCAGCAAGATTCATCGGTCTCCATTTTCCATCGTTGTCTTTGGTGGCGGGAAGTGCGCTAATGGAGGACATTAAAACAACCCTTTTCACTGATTCAGATTTCAAGCAAGCTTCCAGGAGATTTAAGGTGCCTTTGATTGCTGGGTTGATGATATTTGATTTAACATAAATCTCTTCATGCTCAAAAATAAGAAAATAAGCGTCAAATTCTTCTCTCTCCACAGAATTTATGAAATAATTTAAGTAGGATTCATAGACATGAAGGAATTACCAATGTTCTCTTTTACATGGATGTCGAATTCCATAGAAGCTGCTACATGAAATACACCATCACAGCCCTTAACAGCCTCGTCGAAGCTCCCTCCTGCTTGCAAGTAAGATTGGAACAATCTCAAGCGGTCACTGCCGGCACAAATTGAGAAATTGTTCAAAAGCCTTGTTGTAACTTTAAGGTATGTGTATCAGCACAGTTAAGTTATCAACAGAGGACGACATATGCTATCAAACTGAGCCGGCAAAACAATTCAGTATTGACGTCCATGCCTGTACCGAGTAAATGAAAATGAAAGAAGGATTCCCATATAGATATTTTATCTTGTAATGTAATCATAGATAAATATCTGATATTAAAATGGTCACACTCTATCATCTACTCAATCAAGAAAAGAAATACAGTGAAAAATTAAAAAAGCATGAGAAAGGCAAGCTGAAAACTCAAAAACGGCAAGACCAATTTCACACAACAAACAAAGATCCAAATACTTATTGCAAATGCAACACATTACAGGTTATCTTCTTCTTTTTCTTTTTTTTTCTTAAAAGTACAGAATTTCAACCTTAGCAGTTAGTCGAATCAACAGAACACCCGGCTTTTTGCTATAGCCAACCAGAATACGAGAGCATACAAAATTTTGATATACAAATAAAATAGAAAACAGGTTGCTCTGCATTTGTTTTCATTTTATTTTCTCTTGTAATACACTTTGTTCTCATAAGACCAAATAAAGAACATACAGTTCGCTAGTTCTTGAAATAGCTATTCGAATATAATCGGAAAAAAAAACAAAGTAAGAAAGAAAGATCAGATTTTGAATTCATTTAATGGCGCAAAATAAGTTGCTTTAATAGAAAATTAAAGAGGAGAAAACTTACAGTCACAGTTGACAGAGAGGATATAGAGAGAGTTGGCCGAGAAAAGATTTCCAGGAGATGGCAAGGGCATTGAGCTTTTAAGTGCAGCCATTGCTGCCATTTCTACTAGTGGTTCCTCAACTCCGTGACTTTCAGCGGGAGCGTTGTTTTGTGAGACGGTGACATCTGGATAACGTTGTGAGCATGAGAAAAGAATACAGTGTCTTAGACGATGCCCATTTGGATCTATTCCAAGAAATCATGTAAACGGGCAACAAATGGGGTCAGTTCACCTGAAAAACGCCGAATGGGTCTTTATTGGCTGAAAATATTTTGGAAATTATTTTACTTTTGATAAGAAAGTATGCAGTTGCTGGAAATTTCAGTATTTTTTCATCCATTTTCATTGTTAATATACAAAATTAGGATTGTGTCATTTCAGGAAAGAAGAAGAAGAAGAAGAGATGCGACCAAAATATGTTACAAAAATTTACAAACAACAATCCACAAATTGGTATGGCTCCTACCTCCAGTGAACTTCCATTATATCACAAAACAAAACCAAAACAAAGGAATTAACAAACCAAAAAAATATGAAAACTCATCATCTAAACTTCATACGTGTCAGCTGTGCTGCTGTCTATGGATTCCTCTCTTTGGTGTTCAGAGCCGGGAGTCTTAGCCTCCGCTCGGTCTATATCGATGGAAACTCCATCTGCAGTGGCAGACCTCCCGTGATGCTTCCTGTTGTGCCTCATTTTAAGGATCCGTGATAGAACTTGCACAATGTCTCTCATGGAAGGCCGTTTTCTTGGGACACGGTTGACACATTTATATGCCAGAGATGCCATATCATTGAGCTCTTGCACATCGAAGTTCCCATCCAAACGAGAATCCACAATTTCCTCCCACTCAGTTTTCCCCTCGGTATTCATTGCGGCCTGATCATCATCAAGTCAAGAAATATATATACAACTTACAAGTGCAAATAGCATAGATGGGATCAGCAACAGCAAAGCACTAGAGCAAACCAAGAAACTAGATAACAAGAAATTAGACAGGAAGGGAGAGACATCTTACAAGCTCAACATATTCCATGAGACCTTGTAGAGGATTTCTTCCAGCTATAAGTTCAAAGAGCAGCACTCCAAAGCTGTAAACATCACTTTTCTTAGTGAAGTTCCTTGTAGATATGTACTCAGGATCAAGATATCCAAAAGTACCCCGTATATTAGCCGCATGTTTGTCTACCATCTCTTCCCTTGAAAGCCCAAAATCAGCAACCTGGTTGAACCACAATAATTACGTAGAACAGTAAAAAGTTAAGCTTATAAATTTTGTATATATGATTCAAAACAAAAAAAAATCAGGTGAAAGATGCGAAGTACTATTCAGAAAACTGTCTTATTTCAATGGAACTTTGCCATAATTCTCCCACCAAAAAACATAAGAATAATCAATAGAAGACACACACCCTGGCTCTCATGGACTGATCCAACAGAATATTAGAAGACTTAATGTCCCGGTGTATTACTGGAGGAACTGCCTGAAATATACACATCAATAGCAACATTAAAAAGACATACTAACAAAAAAAAACATATTGGCAATTACACAGGTTTATTGTTAGTCTACATGAGATGAAAGCTTACCCCATCGTGGAGGTACTCCAAGCCCCTTGCTACATCCAAAGCAATATAAACCCTCAAATTCCAGCTTAATGGTTCATGAGTTTCACCTGAGTCAAGAAGACAACCAAGTCAATTTAATAAAATTAAGTCTTATGAAAATTGAAGTTCCAAAGTGGACCTCAGAAAACAATTTATTTTACTAAAAGTAATAACGCATATGATTGAAGTCTCAAAATGCACCTACGATCATGAAATACAGTACAAGCATCTATCACTTATTGAGAACAAGTTGATGCATAAATCTACCTCCTGACTGCTCTTTTTTTTTCCCACCCCGAGGAAAATACAAATAACATAAGATTACAACCATTTCTAACTAGTATCTATAAAATTGGGATTCTCGCTCAATGGTTACAATGCAAACATCGAATGCAGCCATAATATGGTTTGGATACAGGGCTACAATCTATCAAACAGAGACAGTACTCATAGATTGAAGAATGAGAATAGATCCTTCAATTACTGAATCCTCGGTCATGGTAGAGATCTACTAATTAGTTTTGGAACAACTTTATGCCAACAGCTACCTGCTAATCAACATAAACTTTTTAAATGCCATATGAAATGCATGAAAAATCCAGTCAAACAGTATTTTCAGCAAGTAAATTGATTTTCCAATCAATTTTCTGCCTATAAGTTGATTGCAGGCTTACTGTACAAATGAGTGGCCAAACTGCCTTTGCTCATGTAGACATACACAAGCATATGTTGACCCTTTTCTGCACAATATCCAACCAAGTTCACTAGGTTTCTATGGTGCAGCCTTCCCAATAACATGACCTGAAAATGGTTAAATGAAGGCAAAACATTAAGATTGTCAAACAATGCAAATGAACATCATAAAATATCAACTGTTGCAGCAACTCATGGGTGAATCATAAATTATTAGAAGGGAAAAAATAAATGTCACTTGCTGATATTTCATCGGCCGCTTCCGACAGAATTTATTTACAAAACTAAATCCACCCAATCTGATTTGAGAAATTTTCAAATTCTAGTATTTCCTGAAATTTGGTCATTCTGTATTGCTAATTTTGGTACAACTCAAACTGTTTTGTACAACTTTGAATTCAGACATATGAGCTAACCAAAAGAAACTAAATTGAAACACACTGATTTGAGAAAATTTGAGCTTCATATTTCCCAAAATTCAGTCGGCCTTTATGACTTTCCAAAATTTTTTCCTAACTGGACAGTTTTCTCAACTGTTAACCTAGATACACGTTCCAACCAGCAACTTAGGCTCCTTCCAATTGCTGCAAGGATTAAGGATTTATTGTAACTTGACATATCTGCTATAATTTTCCCTTGAGTAACATATCACACTTTTTTCTTCCATAAGTTGCAAAAATGTGAAAGAATTATTTGAAAAAACAGGGGCTAGGGATATGTTTTAACTTAACCCATAATACCAATATTTGTGGCAATAGCTTTATTACTAAGCTATTTACCATTCACCATCAGTACCTCTGTTTGGAATTCCTTCTCCCCTTGCTTAGAATCAGTTGCAAGTACTTTAACAGCAACAGTTTCACCAGTTGACATCTGAGCTCTGTATACTGGCCCAAATGCGCCTTGTCCTATTAATGTTGTAAAATTAGATGTTGCTTTCTGCAAATCCCTGCTTGCCCATACACAAGAAAAGAATAAATAGGTAGAAGGAGAAAGAAGGTCAAGAAAAACTTCTGAAGTTCATAAAAACCAGCCATAGAAGGAAATACTGTAAAAGGGAAAGGGCAAAGTGTACATACATTTCTCTGAACAAAAAATGAATTTGAAACAAAATTATTGCAAATTCAGTAACTATAAAAAGATTACTGCAGGTCCTGCTCATCTTTACTACTACTGTTTCAACAAAAATGACTGTAAATTAGGGTGTCAAACACATTTGAAAACTCAAGCCATCTTAATGGCTAATACATACATGATCTCGTTCTGTAAAAAAGCTAAAATTGCATAAAAAAGTTTGACAAACAAAATTCAAGTCATTTGGTATTGTTTGCCAATAGAAATGATTACCCTAAAGTAATTCCGTAATGCTTAAATTCAAAATCCCAGCATCATTATCTCATGTAAGTTAAAAACAATAATGAATAACAAATTCAACTCAATATTAACCAGTCAAGAAGGAAACCGTGCAAGGGTTTTTCAGGAAACATACTTATAAGAATACTCAGGTATTCCAGAAGCCGACACCACATTGCTCCTCTTAAAGCCTTCAAGCCACATGGACTTGCCATTCCGTCCAGATTTCCTTGGTGACTCGGGACCAATGGTTGAATCGGATAAGATACTACAAGAATCAACGCCATTTGCACGAATAGGAACAGCTGCTGCCCTTCTAGAACTACTATTCCCTATCTGGGATCGCTTCCTATGGTACCTGATGCATAGCAGTCCAGAAACAGCCAAAAGCACTCCAATAACCACTCCGATAGAGATCCCAATTATCAACCCAGATGATTCCCCTTTCATCTCTGTGCTTCAAGTTCTGCTAATCAAGCCTCCAATCCATTTACACAGCTGCAGCACCGGGTCAAATTCTGATTATTGAATTATACGGTAAAGCTGATAGCAGAAGTTCAAATTCAGACTTAAATACTAAATTATATTGTAAAATTCAAAAGACAAAGTAAAATTGGAGCTATCATAAGAAATTCGTACCCACGAAAAGTCAAACTAATTGAGGTATGCATATCAAATACACACACGAACTAAACATCAACTAAGAATTCCAATGAAATCACCTAGTTCTTAAACTGGTTAACTACAAGATCAAACATTTAACAAGGCATTATACCAAAAAAAAATTCTCTTTTAAAACAAAATAAGCAATCTTTTCCTCATAAATAAATTCTTTTATTATATCGGTAAAGAAAGGTAAATACTTGATCTGATTTGCATGAATCCAGACTTACTTGAGATTATCTAAATAAAAATACATAAAATGGATCTGTATAGAAAACTAAAAAGCTAAAAATAATCTGAATCTTCATGGACTTGGATGACCAAAGGGGGAAAAAAAAAGAACAAAAAGAAAGAGCTTACACATGATCAAAACGTAAAATTTTTCATTCAATGGACCGCAGTTTTCTCTTGTTTCACCTTTCTTCTCTTTTCCTACCTTTTCTCAGCCGAAAAAAGCAGAAACTAAACGAGCTCAAATCCTTGGATTGAAGCACGAAAACAACGCGAAACGATTTGAAGCAAAAAGATTTTTAAAAATATGGTTTACAAAAACATAAAACCGCAGCGCATTGACGAAGCTAAAACATTTAAGTTTGGATTGAAGAACTGGCTAATAACCCGACGGTTGAAACAGTTACATATTTTCTCGAAACAGATAAACAAAAACACCATCACAGTCTACAGCTGTCGAGAAATGCTTCAAGGAAACACAATTTGAAAGAGAATACAGCAAAACAGAGACGATCTGTAATTTGCCCTTGTTCTTAACGCTCATACTAATATTTAAATTCTGTGAATCGCCGTTTTTTTGGATAAAATAAATCGCGCCTCAAGTCAGGTACAGACTGCTTTTGTGCTTCCCAAAATAACCTTTGGTTTTGTGATATGACGAAAGTGTCCACGTGGGGAATTTATGTTGGATTTTTTTTTGGGGTTATGATTCGGTACATATGGGTTCATAGTTGTCTGGAACAACTGGACACGTGGGACCTCTAGGCTTGAAGTGGAATGTGATGTTGATAATGGGGCACCAATTTTTTTACTTGTATTTTAAGATAGAGCTTTGCCCTCCTCGATCACAAATATATTTTTAAAGTGATTATGATTCAATATTATTCATTTAAGCCCTTTTGTCCTTTCTCCCTTTTCATCCACTTCTAGCATTCTTTTCAATTAGATCATTTAGCTAATTAATCATTGCATTAGTATAATTGTAATAATAATTATACAAATCAATTAGCATGATTATAACGATTTTGCAAATCAATCTTGTATGAAAATCTAAAATCGTAAAATTATATAATAAAATATACATCCTGCGTAAAAATTTTTAAATATAAATTTTCGAGAGTTTTTACGATTTATTTTTTAATATATTTAGTTGTATTTATATACTAAAATGTATTTGTAAAAATAATAAATTATATAAATATTAACGAATTATATTATTTTAATAATTTTTAATAAAAAAATAATAATACACGATGAAAAAACTTGTCCTTGTCGATGTTATTGGAAGTTTAAAATAGGTAAGAAAAATTAATGTAAAGATACCAATCAACTATCAACCTACCACACCTAATCCAATTGAATTTAGTTGTAGAAAGCAAAGCAAGTGAAACCCACCATATGACCTAGATGAAAAGGACTATTTCCTTCAAGTACTAGTGGTGATGTGTTACATACCACAATAAGTTGTATCAAAATCTCTTAAAAGTCTTAAACTCTGTCTTGAATTATAAATTGGGTATGAGATTTTCTTTCATTGTTGAAGATAACTTAATATTTTTCTTTAAATTGATGGTTACCCATAATTTAATTTATTTAATTTTTGGATAAGGGGATTATAATATAAATTTTATAATCTCTAGAAGATATCACGTCACATGGTGAGTTTATTGTCGACCTGCCTAGCAGGACATCAGCGATTGATCAAAATGGAAAATGTATTTAATACAATGAAGGTTAAATTAGTCATTTTAAAAAATATAATACATCTTAAGAAGTTTGTATTTACTATAAAAATTTAAAAAATAAAAATAATACATTTATAGTTGGTGTTTTTAATTTTAATAAATAATTAATTAATATTTATTTATTACTCGAACAGATTAAAAGTCAAAATGTCTCTATTTTAAATATATTCTATAAAATAAAATTTCTTTTTCTCATATAATAACTATTAAATGAAAATAGAAAAATTAAAAATTTTCTAAATATTTAATGTTTGGTGAATTGCAATGTTTGGAAAGCGAGGAAATTGTCTTGTTCAAAGGTCGTCCGGAAAAGTCCCGAAGGGACGACTTTTGACAATGAGCTACCATTAGCAATGCTTGCTTCAAAAATCAACTAAAGTCTCGTTTGATTTGATTTAAACCACGGGGTTCTCCATAATGTTCGTGTTATATCTTTTTCATTACGTGTATTGTACGGGGTCTGTTTGGTTCTTTGTCATCGAGCAGTTACATGGTCTATTCGATCGAGAAACTTGTGTCTAGGATTTATGATTTTTCGGTTCATGCATACAAATATCTTAGGTCAAAGAGAGTTAGGGTGGATCAAGCATAATAGACGGTGATGAGCCCATGATCTGTATTTGATTGCTTTTAGAAATAGTTTGTCGTCCATGTACAAGTGGATGAATCATGCATGTGCTTTTCTCCCGTGGAGTATTAGGAGTGGAGAACCAGCAAAGCACAGCATTCATTTCCTACAGACGTGTGAAAATTAAAACAAAACAGATCACGCATGCATATCAGCATTCAAGAACATTCACCCATTGATATCACACGAAATGACATGGGAACATTGATTGTTCCCACGTTAACTTGGAGGCAAAGATACGATAAAACTTAAGCTATGTACCGTGGCATGAGGTCGTAGAAGCAATCTATGGAAGGTGCATGTGAATGGGTCATGTGGGTGCATGTGCATTTGTTCTCATCTCAACCCCACCATTATTTCATTCATCATTTTGGGTGGGTTGTTCGCATTCGTGCATGATATGGTCCCAACACCCCATCATATCAATCACCGGAGAAATCTAGTGTAGATCTGGGCTTGGAAAGTGGACAGCCCATTGTCCAGACAATCCATTGGGTTTGATGAGCTCCATGGAAGGGCTGAACAACTCTCGAAATGAATGCAAGCAAACGGCCACTCAATTAATTGAAGAAATATAAATAAAATTGTTATAACAATATTGATATGATTTTTGAAAATAAAATAAAATAAAATAAAATTGTACAAATCTTTAAAGTTGGCGGAGGATCTTGTTTTGTATTTTCTTTCATTATCCATGCATATAACAAAAGTGTTGTCTTTTTGAAATGCCTTGTCCGAATTAAACAAGTTTTCATTCGTCCCTACCCACTAATTATACTGATTTCAAAATTTTAATATAATATAATTTTATTATTTTAATTGATATACAAAAAACTTTTATTGTGTAAAATATAACATGGGATTACGTTAAACAAAAAAATAATAATAATTAAAAAAAGATTTTGCTATTTCATGTCATTGACAAGTCAAAAATATCAACATCAGCCAGAGCATGGACGTGTCGAAATAAGATTCGAGCTCCATCCTATGTTTGACTTTAATCTTCTCAACTCGGTTTGGCAAAAGGCCATTCGCGGGACCCATTGTCCTTTTCATCAAGCTGGGTGGCACCTGAATGGGTCCAATGACATGGCATTC
This sequence comes from Xylocarpus granatum, assembly GCA_019650275.1. Classification (NCBI taxonomy): domain Eukaryota; kingdom Viridiplantae; phylum Streptophyta; class Magnoliopsida; order Sapindales; family Meliaceae; genus Xylocarpus; species Xylocarpus granatum. The sequence goes on from BNST01002061.1 coordinate 45,503, forward strand.
AAGTAGACACGACCCATCATTTGTTTCATTCACACGTGTGGGGTTTTGTATGAATTTGTTTTTGTCCAAGGCGATAAAGGAGAACACGTCCTCTGCCTTCCGCCTCGATTTAGCACGTGACACAAATTGACGTAATGGTAAAACGAATTAAATTGGGGTTGATTTGAAAATTACCAATTTGCCGACTCAACAATCAGGGGCTGATATTTTAAGAAAAAAGAACGTGGAAATGAGTTGGACGATGTGATGCCACCAATACTGAAATGATATCCCTTTGAAATTCAAAGAGAACGAATACTTCATCCATTTAAAAAATGTTTAAAAGTTAAATCTTGTTAGGGAATTATGCACGTGTGAAATATAGAAACTTCAGAGAACGCTGTAAATCATTTTTGAAACATCAGGCATGCCTATGGTCTATGTCCTAACACAGCCTTAGACAACCACCAACTTGGAAATTAAGCTCTTCTTTTTGGACTTAAATTAAAAGTGATTCCAGAATTATAAATTTAAAATATTTCCGTAACAAAAGTTATATTTTATTTTTTTTTAATATTATATAATTTTATGATATGAAAATAAAATTATGTGATATTTTATTTTATTTTTAATCGTTAAATATAAATTAAATTAGATTTTTAATGCCAAATTATATAAGAGATTTACATAGTGACGGAAGCCATGAGAAACAATGTGGGTTGAACTTCAGCTTAATTAGTCAATTTTAATATGATGATCTTGGTTTAACCGGTCTTCACGCTTTCCTTGTATTTATTTCGTGTATGCAACCATAGAAAGTTACATCCATTAGTCTATTCTATTACTGTTATCTACTGTGTTTTAGCATCATTTATTTATAATTTATAAAAATAATTAAAATTATAAACTTAATTAAGAAAATTTCTGACCGTGCCATGGTAGTTTTGGTCGTTGTCTTGCTCTTCAACTCAATGACCGTGGTAACGCGTGCCACGTCAGGTCAAAGCAGTCAATTTGGACAAAGTTCTTTCATCCACGTGGCATCACGACCGCTTGGTTTGTGGCTTTCCCTGCATTTTCACCACTTACCGCATTAGCTGGCAAGACTCACGTGTGCGTCATCGGTCACCTACGGGCGATGGGTTCCTCTGTGCTTTTGCAAGAGCACCCAGTACCAACGTCCATCGTAGCGCGTCGTAGTCCGTGTCTCCTTTTGTGACTTGGATTCGAACATTAAATAATTTTTATAATTTTCAAATTTATAAAATATATATTAAAAGAATATTATAAATTAATTTAAACAAGTGAAATATTAATGAATAATAATAATAATGATCAGCTGAGTAACAAACTCAAGATAATGTTTGATTTTCCACGTAATTAAAATTTTCTTTATAATATTAAAAAAAAACATAGAAAAAAGTCAATTCCCCAATTTTGAAGCTTGGTTTGACTTGAATTCTCTTACTAGGCGCGTGGACGCACGTTTGCAAGCGGAAGAGAAACAGCCAAGAATGTTCTACTGGCATGGTCGGCGTTGACATCCGTTATAACGGCGCGACTCATCTCCGTCACATTCGCAGTACAACAAAGACCATGTCAGCTCTCGTTACTATCAAAACAGAAACAAAACCTCCGTCCACTCCCACTCCTCTATAAATACCACTCTCGAGAATTCTTCTTCTTTGGATTCAGAAACTCCAGAAATCAAAACTCAAGAACACAAGCACATAAGTTACTGTTTCTTTCGCGGGAAGCTTCAGAGGTAACAATAAAACAAATTAAAGAACTCTTGTTTTTATTTTTGTAATTTATTTTTTTCTCTCCATTTACGTATATTTTTGTTGCTGTTGAGAAGCTTGATGGTGGAATTCTTTATGGTAATCGATTCATTTATGCGGAAATGTTTTGGTTTGAATTTGATTGATATATTTTCTCTTTTGTTTTCGTTTCTCACCGTAACTGTTAGTTATGAAACGAAATTGAAGATAGAAATTCATTAATTAATTTTGCCGGACATGTTGTGATTAATGTTTGCGTTGAAATCATTAGAGAGCTATTATTCGTATTTTCTTCATCAACGTGATTTTTAGTTTTGAGAGTTCAGAACTTATTTCCTGGAAATAAAACTCTAGCTTTCTACTTTTTCTGTTGAGGAGGACGAAGGGCATAAGACTTTCGTGAAAGTTCTAATTCTCCCTCGCTTTTTGACTTCTCTAGCATTGTTGATTCTCTATCGATAGACTATTAATCAATTTTAATGAGGGAACTGTTGATTGTCTATCAAGAAATTGTTAATTAATTTCGTCGTGGAAACTGATGGAATTATACTGTCTTGGTCAATATAGCTTTAACCACGTTGCTCTGGATTCTTTGAAATGGTAATTCACTGTCTAGATGTAAGTGGGATAATATCTTTTACACAAGTAATTTGATCTTGCCATGGTTTGGAATAGTGGGTGTTGTTATGAATCTATTTTTTTTTCCTATTTTGTGGTCGTAAACCTGTTCTTTGATCTGGGTATATTTGCATCCCGTCTGTATCTCTGTGTTGTGTGTATTCTTATGTTTTAGCTCTTTCACTTTTGAATCTTGAATATGCTGTGTAGAATAGTTGAGTTGTTTGCCAACTGTAGGCCAATAGTGTTAACTGCTTCTGCAGTTTTTGAAAAGTAAATATGAGGAGCTTGCAGGTTTATTTTGAAGGTGGACAAGTTTCAGTTCTATCTGGGTAATTGTAAAGCTGATTACAGTTGCTGACAAGAAAAGATGCTGTTGATTGGTATTTGATAATATAGTAATATTACATATTTTTCTCATTACAGAGAAGAGCTGATGCTAAAACCATAGCATGGACTCGCGGCAGATTTTTGGATACGGTGTTACTGGTGCAGGCATATCGTACTCATCTTCTCATCCTACCATCCCTTCAATACCTAATAGTTTGCTTGGTTCTCTAAAATTCGAAATAGGAAATTCGCCTAACTCACCCTTTTACAACTCAGTTTCGAGTACGATACCAACACTACATTGAGTGATAGCCAGGAGCAGAGCAGCCCCACAGAAAATCCATCTGGGCTCAGCCCTTCTTGTAATTCTTCACTGGAATCCTACTGTCATTTTCATCAGTTAAGCCCTTCTGTAGACAGTCTAGTCCTCCATTCAGGCGGGACTTCATATTTACAGAATGCAAATCGTAGCCAGAATATCAAACACGCTTTGCAGGAATTAGAGACAGTACTAATGGGGCCTGATGAAGATGAAGTAACGATGCCGAATGCCACTGGCGGGGAAAGTAGCAGGCCGCAGGCATCTGGCCAGAGATCCAAGGCTTGGAGCCAGGGACGCCGTGGTTCACACGTGATTCAGCCTCAGCCATCCCTTATTTCCAGGTATAGGCATTCAGGTGAAGGTGCTCAAATTGGGAATCATCAGATGACAATTGAGGAATCATCTTGGCAGGGTTTTCCTTCTGGAAATCTGAAACAGTTATTAATTGCTTGTGCTAAAGCTCTCTCTGAGAACAACATTAATGATTTTGATAAGTTGATTGAGAAGGCTAGAGGTGCTGTGTCAATAAGTGGAGAACCAATCCAGCGTCTTGGGGCTTACATGGTGGAAGGTTTGGTAGCTAGGAAGGAGAAATCAGGTTCTAACATATATCGTGCTCTTCGATGTAGGGAGCCTGAAAGTAAGGATTTACTTTCTTACATGCAAATCCTATATGAAATCTGTCCCTACCTGAAATTTGGTTACATGGCAGCCAATGGGGCCATTGCTGAAGCATGCAAAAATGAGGACCGCATCCATATCATTGACTTCCAAATAGCTCAGGGAACACAATGGATGACTCTGTTACAAGCGCTTGCAGCTAAACCATCTGGGCCACCTCATGTGCGGATCACAGGAATTGATGATCCTGTTTCCAAGTATGCTCGCGGTGATGGGTTGGATGCAGTTGCGAGACGCTTGGCGGCAATATCTCAGAAATTCAATATCCCTGTTGAGTTTCATCCAGTACCAGTTCTTGCTCCAGATGTGATGCAGGAAATGCTTGACGTCAGGCCAGGAGAGGCTCTGGCTGTCAATTTCCCCCTGCAACTCCACCACATCCCGGATGAAAGTGTTGATGTGAACAATCCAAGGGATGAGCTTCTGAGGATGATAAAGTCACTTAATCCTAAGGTGGTCACTCTGGTGGAGCAAGAATCAAACACAAATACTGCTGCATTTCTCCCTAGGTTCATTGAAGCTCTCAACTACTATTTGGCAATGTTTGAGTCAATTGACGTCACCATGCCAAGGGTCCAAAATGAACGAATTAATGTGGAGCAGCATTGTTTGGCGAGGGATATTGTGAATGTTATTGCATGTGAGGGGAGGGAGAGGGTGGAGCGGCATGAGCTCTTTGGCAAGTGGAAGTCTAGGTTTACAATGGCAGGGTTTCGGCAATTTCCACTAAGCTCGTATGTCAACACCGTCATTAGGAACTTGCTGAGGTGTTACTCGGAGCATTATACGCTGGTGGAGATGGATGGAGCTATGTTGTTGGGCTGGAAAGATAGGGCTCTGGTATCTGCTTCTGCTTGGCACTGACGAAGAATAGGAATATAGAGGTGGTAGTAATAGAAATAAAGGCTGTTCTTTTTATAGGTTGTAGAGCCATGCTATTGCATGGGATGTGTAGAATGATGTGATTTACAATTGTTTTGTAATACCATAGCTGTTGATTGTGATCTGTACCATTACCACAGGGTTGTCACCATTGTTCTATACCAGTTTTCTCTGCCTATGATTTGATGATACAGCGATTCGTTCTGTGTCCAATGGATGTTTGTTGTAATTGCTGCATCATTTATGTAAGCTAACGATCCTGCATTCCATTTTGTCCGAGTTTCAGTACTCTGGATGGTATAAAGCGCAAGTCAATTCTTTGATTAGCATCCAATGTTTCTGATTCCTGTTGTTTGATCTCTAGTGCCTCCGTAAATCCGTCAAAGAAGTGGGGATTTTATAACATTACGGGAAATGGAACGTGGTTGTGCGGAGTTTATACGAAGGATCACTGTTCAACTTTACCCAACTTCGAAATATTGACGGATATTATAGTTGTAAAAAGCCATTAAAAACCAAGATTCTGCAATTATGAAGATTGTAAAAACTAGGGTGAGCTTTTTAATTTCAATCGATTTGATTCTCTGAACATGCTGTTGTTTGCCTCAGCTGTCGGATGCTAAAATAGGCAACATTGGGTTTGTTAGGAAGAGGTAGCTAAAAGTGTTCGGACTCGGACAAAAAGCTGCAAATGCATGGAAAGACAAACAATGAAATGAGGAGATGTCTCAAGCCAACTGTTGTCCTGTGAGGCTACCTCTGCTCCACCGGATTCCTAATAATGCAGGTACTAAAATTATGGCGATGATCGCTACTCCCCATCGCGTTGTTATTTGACGAAAGATCAACTTGCCTAACTGCTCAGACCCGGCGACCTTGCATCTCTAAATACCACGATATACTTAAAATCACGGTTCAAATTGCCACAATACCTCAATCCCAAACATATCTTGTATCCTCAAGTTTCAGTCGCTAGGTCCTATTTGAATCCAAAATACGGTGCAGTACTCTAGTCGTCGCTCGGAAAAGTTTCATCCTAGCGTTTGGGATTGGGAGATCTCTAAAGCAATGGAAGCTATTAAGGAGGGACAGAGAAAACCATCCATTCTCAATAGCAAACACAATTGCTTAGTTACTAGTTTTTAACTCCAGTGTCTGCCTCATTTTTCCAACCACCACTTACTAATTACTACTACTACTACTTTCTCACTCATTTCTGTAAATGTGATAATTGATTGTATATTGTACGTTGGAACTCCACTAGACAAGGATAGTTTGGCAAGGTAAATTTGTGGTTACGAAGTAGACAGGGCTAGTTTGGTTAGACCATGAACAACTGTAGTACAGTCCCTAATGACATAATTTGCTCTAAACTCAAACATACTTGTCTACAAGAGCTCTGTTCTCATTGCAATCCATTTCACTTCACCTCTGCTAGATAATTTATTTGGCAAAAGATTGACAACATTGACTCAATCTGACTGACTCTATTATCAATGGTTTCAAACCTGATTTTGCCCCCACTTTAATCCCTTCCGGTATGGCTGGGGTTTCTGCAACTTCTACATCTGCTATGCAAGCTCTTTCCATACTGGCAACCATCGTGACTGCTCCTTCTGAGTTTTTAATAATTATCGTCAATCCAGTCGATGAAATTTTGTCACTATTAAATATAATCGTCTGAATTCCTATTTTTAAATTTCAATTTTTAGGTTAAACAATAATTCAATTTAGTATAAAAGTTATCAAAAATTAAAAAAAAAGATTTTTAACTCTAAGCAATAATATCCATAAAATAAAATGGTGTGATTCATGCTAAGTTTACAGCAAATCATTATTTTCCAGTGATTTTTATCTATTCTAAGGCTGTTACAATATTTTTATGTCTCTCCGAAGAATTCAATTTAATTACCTCTTCCTCAGAAATGCCTTGCTTTCTGCTTGATAAATGCAGCGATCGACACCCGAATCAACGCACGTTCTCTCTTTTGTTCAAGCCATTGATTTTAAATAAGCATATAGCTTGATTAGAAAACTTTGCATAAATTCTGGCAATCCTTTCCAGGAATTATTTTCAAACCATAGAGAATTTGAATCTAGAATCATTGAATGAAAGTCTTAATGAAATTATATGAAACATTGTTTCAACACCAGAGCTGTCGTAATGATGGAAAGATATCTCAAGGCCACAATACGATCAACAGTTACTTGATGATATCTCCAGCAATGGCATGCGTTCTCTTTTGAGTGACCACAAACGAGACAACGACTAGTCCATAAAATGAAACAACATGAATGTGGTCCACTGAGGGAACGTAGCTGCCGACGAGCACGGACAACGTTGTTCGCGAGCTGAAAATCTATGGCCACACATCCTCGCCAATATCTGTGGTTGTACTCGCATCAACATATATATATATATCTTCGATTAATATTAAAGTGTGTGATGGATTCCTTCTTCTATTATTGCTATTGTTATTTTTTAACTATATAGAGAAACAACGTCCATAAAACTCAGATAATCCATTATTTAGCATTTCAACTAGATATTTTTATCCGTCCGGACTGGTGCGTGTGCGTATGGATACACACATGAGCATGAAGGCATTAGTTAATGTGATGTATAGGATGGTTGAATGGATGCCCTGGCCCACGAGTCTTGAGACTGGGATGGTAGTGATCCACGCTAGATCCGAAAAGACTTGGACGGAAATGGTTAGTGAAATATACTCCTGAACGCCGGATTACATCAATTTATAGGTGTTGGTAGATGTCCATTCCAAACTCTCCTTAGTTGCAACGTTACCCAAGCCGAGAAGGAAGCTGTTGCAAGCAGTAAGTGGCCACAACTTAGGAGTGCAACCTGCATGTATTCCTCCATTGTGAACATAACCTTCATTGAACCAGTTGGCTTCAGCTAAGTACATTTTAACTAGTTCTTGCATCTGAGGAAACATAACCTAATTCAATAATCATCGGAATAAAAAAATAAAAAAGAAAATATTTAAGAATATAAATCATGAAGCTGCAATTTGCCTACCATCTCTTTTGCATAAGATTTGTAGTTTAGTCTTTTTTGTTTTTAGCATAAGATATGCATTGAAAAGTCTGGATTGTCGTTGGTAATTGTACTATTATATCAATATTTTAGCAAGAATTTGATTGCCACCTTGGTCCTGCATTCATCGTTTCTTTTCAATCTTCTAAAAAAAGCATAGATTGTGTTATGGTTCATGTGGCAGACTGGTGAAATCAAACCTCTACTTGCTAATTCTTAGAGAAACAAACAGATCGATAAATTTAAATTCAAAATTACTTGAATTGATACACTTGGGGCATGATTCGGATATCGAGTGACTCGTGAGTTGATCATGTTCAGTACAACTCCAATTGACTAGATACAATCCATGTTTTAAGAGAAGAAACTGTCTAACTTCGTTAATTAATTAGACGACACATGACAAGTGACTACAGTTCATATTATAATCAATTTTCACATTAATCTATCCATCCTCACAGTAACAATTTAATATTGAAGCTTACATTACATCCCACAAAAATACGGTACCATATAATATCATTTGTGTGACAACCATAAAACGCAGTAAGACAGTTTCCTTGACACGCCATGGTTGACAGCTTGTGAAATTTACAACTATCTAGGCCTTCAAATTGCAATCAAATCCTTTTCCAGTAGAACACATTGAGCACCAAATTGAAGGCAGTAACTAACTAAGAGTATTGACGCGAAGAAGGAAAGGAAGGTAGCTAGCCCTTAGTCATGTCTTCTCTAGTTTTATCCGCTGCTAATAATTCGATCAACAAGGCTGACAAAGAGAATCGTCGCTCAGCAAATTATCGACCTAGCATTTGGAGGGATCATTTCCTTTCATCATATGCTTCTCACAGCTCTGCGGTGGTACGTAAAACATATATATAATTATGCTAGATTAATTTCTGAGTATGGAATTCTAATTTTTATTACACTTTTGATATTTCTATATATATTTGCGTGCAGAAGCCCGACCTGGAAGTAGAGAAGCGGATTGAAACTCTAATAGCAGAGGTTATAAATATGCTAACCAAAAGTACAACTGAAGAAATCCCGACTCTGGTTGATGAACTTCAACGCCTTGGTGTGGCCTATCATTTTGAAAATGAGATCAAATAGGCCTTACACTCTGTCTATGAGAGCTATGTTAATCACATTAATAATATTGCTAAACACGATGACAATCATGATATCTACCGAGTGTCCCTTTGCTTCCGGCTTTTAAGGCAACAAGGCTACAAGTTGTCAGCAGGTCATTAAAATTAACTAACCCAGTTCAGTCACGTAGATTTGTATACGCTATGTTATTACAGTCATCGTGATCTTTCACTAATTATAATATGTGTATGTTAAATAAATATATTCAAGAACTTCAAAGACTAGAAAGATACGTTTTTTTTTGTTTTATTAAAATTATAATAAAATAAGTTATTTTCTCCCATAAATATTTTTAAATGATGAAATCGTAATAATATCCAATTCTTATTCAAACTAACGGTAAAATAGTAACATTGTTAGGTTAACGGATGAAAGTGACATTAACTGAAATATTTTTGATTAAATTGATAATTACTTGAAATGTTAAAACGTATTTTTATATACTACTCAATCATGCTGACTACCATTACGGGTTCTTGTTGGCCGGCAGTCGTCAGTGTGAGAGGCCTCCATCACAAATTTTGTGGTCAGAATTTTTGGCCGGCAGTCGTCTGTTTCGTGTAGCTTCTTGTGGCTAAGAGCTAGCTCGTGTGAGATACAGGACCTTCATGCTCATGTATTTTATAGACAGCCCGTGGCTGCGAGACAAAAATGTGTGAATCACATTGCATGAATGTTAATGTCATATATGCATGTGAAAAAAAAATTGGCATAATGGGACGCACAAATCAAATTTTCTATGGTATAAAAGAAATTTTGAAAAAAAAATTGGCATAATAGGACGTACAAATCAATTTTTTTTATGTACTAAAATTAAATTTAGAATACACAAATCAATTTTTTTACGTATTAGAATCAAATTTTTTTAAAAAAAATCAATTTTAATGTGATGGATGTGTGAATGGAAGTCAAAGTAAGTGGGGCCACATCGCCCACATGTCTTGAGAGTGAGGTGGTAGTGATCCACACTAGATCCAACAAGACTTGGAAGGGAATGGTTAGTGATCTATACTCCTAAACGCCGGATTGCATCAATTTATTGGGATTGTTGGAGATGTCCATTCAAAGCTCTCCTTAGTTGCAATGTTACTCATGCTGAGGAAGGAAGTTGTGGCAAGCATTAAGCGGCCACAACTTAGGAGTGCAACCTGCATATCTTCCTCCATTGTTGGAACATAACCTTCATTGAACCAATTGGCTTCAACTAAGTACGTGTCAGCTAGTTCTTGCATCTGAGGAAACATAACCCAATTCAATAATCATCGGAAAAAAATGAAAATATTTAAGAATATAAACCATGAAGCTGCAAATTACCAACGCTCTTTTGCATAAGATTTGCATAATGGTTTCTTTTGTCTTTAAAAGCTTTTATTATTATTATTTTTATTACTACTCTCAAGCAAAAACATAAATTAAGAATTTTTTATTTTCTCTCTCTAAAAATTTAACCATCAAACATTTAGAGTTTTAATTGTTATTAGTGGCTAAAATTTTTAATTTATAAATGAGTCTTTTAAAGATTTTGTAGAAAGAAGAAGACTTCAAAATTTTAAATACAATACAACTCAGAGTGAATCACTCAAATAAGTTAATCATGATTAAAAGATAAGAGTTCTTATAAGAAATTATTAGGTATAAATTGTTCTTTATTTAATGATTGTTACATCAATTTAAAAAGTTTTCATTTTGTGAAAAATTCTTTACTAGGTTTTCTTTCAATAACAAATTATTATTGTTATTGTTAGATCGTGTCATTGCTTTAGATGTAATTTCTTATTGTGATTTTATAGTGGTATATTATCTGAGATTTATTATTCTAGAATTCACTAATTTTAATTAACTATTTTAATTTACTAATTACACGTCTAATTTTTAGCACATACAACACCTTTTACTCTCTCTAGTAGGGTTTAAATTTAAAATTTTCAAAATGAAAAGATAATTTTTCGATAATTTTAATTTAGAAACCATATTTTACAAATTTTATACTTTTAAAAGTCATACAACACAACTTTAATAATTCATTACTTTTTTGGCTTTATATAATTTTATTCAATTATCCATGCTATAAATAAAATTTTGGGATATGGTCTAAATTTTTTTTTCTTTGGTCCTTGGTTGGCAATGTTTTCAAACATAGTCTACAATAAATATTTACTTTAATTGTTGTACATATTAATGATGGCCTCTTTCTATATCTTCATTTGTAATATATAATGTGCATAAATATGGTTATGCCATTGCTACATAAGGAGCAGTCCCTTTTAAAACACATTTCTATGACTTAAAATTTGCACAACATTAAGTCTTTAATTATATTTTAAATATTGTATTAAGATACAATAATTTTCTATATATAACCTTAATATATATATATGTGTGTGTATGTCTGAGCGACTTTTATAAAATTGTTTCATTTGACTAAATATTTTAGAACATTATGTGTAATGATGAAATATCACAAACGATATTAGGATTTAGGATAATATTAGGATTTTCTTATTAGTGAAACCCACTTAATGGGATTCATCGACATCATTCACATGTATATATGTTCCCTACTTAAAAAGATCAGAGACAGTCGGTGGTACTTGTACTATTATATCAATCTTTCAGCAAGAATTTGATTGCCACCTTGGTCTCGCACTCATCATTTGATTTCAATCTTCCCCAATAGCATAGATTGTGTCATGATTCATGTGGCAGACTGGTAAAATCAAGCCTCCACTTTCCGATTCTTAGAGAAATATACAGATCGATAAACTTAAATTCGAAATTACTTCAATTGATAAATTTGGGACATGATTCGGATATCGAGTGACTCGTGAGTTGATCATGTTCAATACAACTCCAATTGACGCCATTCAATCCATGTTTTAAGAGAAGAAACTATCTAACTTCGTTAATTAATTAGACGACACATGACAAGCGACTATAATTCGTATTATAATCAATTTTCACATTAACCTACTCATCCTCACATTGGATGCCATCGCCATCAACACTTTAATATTGAAGCTTACATTACATCCCACAAAAATGAGATAACGTAAAATATTATTTGTGTGACAACAATAAAACAAAGTAAATCGCTTTCCTTGGCACGCCATAGTTGACAACGTGTGAAATTTACAAATTCTCTAAGCCTGCAAATTGCAATCAAATCCTTTTACAGTACAACACATCGAGCACCAAACCAAGAGATCCCACGAACATTCCCCATGCCCCCACATCTCCTGTAATCAACGGCTGCTGGACCCTCCGCGTGTCGCGTCCACAGCTCCACATGTAGGTATAGAACAAGAAGATGACAACAATAACCCCACTTTAGCTATATATACCGTGTATTCTCTGTCCGATTCTCTCTAAAACGAAATATCTGCCACCTTGATGCAAGGCTACTAGGGCAAGAGTCGTAGCACATATCAGATAAACCAAAGAAAACGACAACATATCAGATAAACCAAAGAAAACGACAAACATGAAATCCACGTCATCTTCGGATCACGGCAACGACGAATCTCTCCGATCACCACTCCTCTCTCCACCAAAGCAGTCGGATAAGCTCCTCATAGATGACATGCTATCAAAGTACTGCGGCGAGTTCGGGCCGTGGCAGTTGCGCCATTTTGTTCTGACTAGCCTTGCCTGGGCGCTGGAGGCATTTCATACGATGGTCATGATTTTTGCCGATCGGGAACCGGAATGGAACTGTCTTGAACCTGGATGTGACACCACGGAGAAAAATATTTGTGAGCTTCAACCGGGTACGTGGGCTTGGACTGCCGGTGCCGACACCTCGACGGTGGCTCAGTGGGGGCTCATTTGTGAAGAAAAGTATAAAGTTGGACTTGTCCAGGCCTTGTTTTTCTGCGGATCCATGATAGGTAAGTTCCTTCTGTTAGTACATGAATTTAATATCAGAACTTATGAGTTGATGTGAAATAAAAATATTTTGAAGTTTTAAACGAATGGTGGAGACAAAGAGACTCATGGTTTATGTATTAAAATAAGTTAGATTATTAAATTATTCGGAAATGTAGAAACAGCCAAAAACGGTGCTCAAATTGGTATCAGTTAGCCCTTGGTCTTTGGTGATTGTCATTCACACGCTTGTCCCAGTAATGCAATTAATATGTAGCTAGAACTTTAGGTCAGAAACCATAATGCCGGAGCCATTAAAATTACCAGAGTTGTTGGTTTATGATTCCTAGTTCTTCCCATTAAGGAGTAAATTCCTGTTACTGGGTAGTTGATATTTCAGGAAATTAAACATAGTCGAAATTGATCTATTTGTTTCTTTTTTCTTCATCGGATTAGGATTATATAGATGCCAGCTTGTTGTCTGCCCGTAATCATATCAGTTTGAAACTGGGATCTCCATCTGCGAATTTTCAATTTACCTACTAATGCAATGAAGAAAGATTCTATAGATACTGGAGATTTACTTAAATTGAATCATTTTAGGTAGAATAAAATTCGAACTCCTAGGCTTTTAATCAGATAGTGGGACAAATCAAAGAGTAATAATTGTGATTATCTTCGTAATAACAGTGTCCTTTTAATATACGCGTCCAATCTGCACCATATGTGTCCACTTTCAATTTACGGAGGATAAAGTTTATCCCAAGCCGCAACTCGGAATATTCTATGCCCATATGGCTCAAAATCTTTGTTCGTTAAAGGTCAGGATTAGCTTTGACAAATTGTGTCCTCTTCTTTTTCTTTCTTTTTGGACAACGACTCCTTGATTGCAGTGCTTTTCTAATTTCTCTGACTTTATGAAACCAAATTAAATAAATAGAGAGATGTTTAGCACGCCTTCAGAGAAACTATACATACACAAACGGAGTAATATGCTTTGTTATAACGTCCTAATTTTGTGCATATTCGTTTTGTCCTTGCTTTGCTGATAAGATGAAATCCACGAAACATTCCATCTGCTACATATCTTTAGTTTCCTTATTAGAGTAAAGTTGCAAACGATAGCGTTACACATGTTGGTGTCATCATAACAAAGCATTAAGATGACATTTATACCAACGAAAGATATGGCCAGGTTACTTATTGTAAATTGGTTTTCTTCCTTTTAGGAAAGCAAGTTTCTTTGCATCAGTACCTGAAATGGGATGTGTACATGCCTCCACTGTTATTGCCACACAATTGTAATGATCACAGTCGTTATATTGAATGATTGAATTCACATCTGTATTGTTTGGAGTTTTTCTTTGGTAATATTCAAGCTTAATGGTCTTAAAATAACCAACAAAAATACATAGTAGTTGGAAGTGCTTAATTACGTAACCAACAGATATTCAACCTTAAGCAGTTTTAGCTTTCAACAATGGACTGCGAGGAAAGATTAAAGTTATGCTGCATTTTCAGGTGCTGGAGTATTTGGCCATCTCTCGGACTCGAGGCTAGGAAGAAAAGGTTCTTTAACAGTCGTATGCATCACGAATGGCATTTTTGGTTGTTTAACAGCATTATCACCGAATTACTTAACCTATCTTGTACTCCGGGTACTTACCGGCTTCAGCACAGGAGGAGTTGGCCTTTGCGCTTTTGTGCTCGCCACAGAACCGGTAGGCCCGACAAAGCGGGGCGTTGCTGGCATGTCTACATTCTACTTCTTCTCAACAGGAATAGCTATGCTCTGTGGCATAGCTTACGTTTTTCGAACATGGCGTGCTCTTTACATTGCTTCTTCAATCCCCTCCATTTTGTTCCTTTTCGTTATTATTGCTTTCATCCCTGAGTCTCCTAGATGGTACCTTGTTCGGGGCAAAGTAAATGAAGCTATGAAACTCATGCACATAATTGCCAAAACTAATGGCTGCTACCTGCCTGATGAGGTTGTTCTCACACTTGATGATGAAGAAAATGATGGTTCAAATGGCGAGCTGAAATTGAACAATGAATTGACAACAAAAGAAGCAGTAACAGGTTCTGTCATAGATGTAATTAGGTCACCAGTCACGCGTCTACGGTTGTACTTAGCAGTGGCCATTAACTTCTTGTGCTCAGTAGTATATTATGGCCTCAGCTTAAATGTTGTCAATCTCCAGACCAATCTTTATCTGAACGTGCTCCTCAATGCAGTAGCAGAGATGCCAGCATACACCATTACAGCAGTTTTGCTGGATAAATTTGGAAGGAAACCATTGGCAATAGGCACACTTTGGTTCAGTGGATTTTTCTGCTTAGTTGGTTGCTTGATAAGAAACAATGGAATATGGAAAGTAGTGAGAATGATTTGTGGCATTCTGGGAATCTTTGGGATGGCTGGTACTTACAATTTGCTGTTCATATACACCACAGAGTTGTTCCCAACAGTGGTGAGAAATGCAGCACTCGGTTGTGCAACACAGGCGGTGCAAATGGGAGCGATATTGGCTCCGTTTGTGGTGGTTTTGGGTGGTTCCTTGCCATTTGCAGTGTTTGCAGCATGTGGTATTGTCGGTGGGATGCTCTCATTTTACCTACCGGAGACGTTAAACAAGCCGCTGTATGACACTATGGCCGGAATGGAGGTAGGAGAACGTATTGTTTAGGTTTTGAAATTGTTACTTTTCGGCAAGCACATAGAGGTTTTAATTGATAAGCTTTCTCCCTGGTTTGGTTCCCTCCTGTAGTTTGAATTTCAGATACAATACTCATCAATGGAATAAAAGTAACTGAAACTTTTAGGGAATGCAAATGAAAGAATTTTCTATTCAGGTTTAGCACTAAATCAATTCTAACCAATATAAGCTAAAAACACCATGGCCGTCTCATATGCGTGTGAGGAGGATATCAAAATCAAGATTTTCAATGAAACTGGATGCAGTAATTACATTAAAACTTGTCTAACATATTATTTATACCTTGCAAGGCAGTTCGATTGACAGTTTTTTGTATTTAGCTTTGAAATATCATGTACTCGTTCAATTTCCCATTTGAACATTCTCCTTAGAATTCAACACAGCCTTTCTGAGTTCCTTCCCCGAAACACACCCTCCAAGGAACTGGTTAGTGAAGCTCAGCATTGCTTGGAAGATATAAGCCATGAATGGACAAGAGGGTTCTCTTTTTTATCTTCAATTTTTTATTAGATATTCACACATCTCATCTATTTATAATTAAAAATTAAAATATATATAGATAACACAACGTAAAAATAAATTTATCACAGGCTTGTGAGTGATTGGAAAATCAAGAGAAGGCTGTGTTCAGAACATGAATGGAGCTGGAGAGAATCTTGGAATGAAGGTTGATATTGAGTTTGTCCTGTACACAAAAATAAATTATGGAGTTAATTAAAAACCAGATAAAATTAAGAGGCAAAAGAAAAACCAAATAAACAACAACTACAAAAAAAAAGATTTATGAATATTATTATTATCCATGTCGTCGTTTTATCCTCCCCAATCTCCGTCAAAACATAATTAATATTCCAGCAACAAACAGAAAACTTCAGGAAACCAGCCGAATCCGAAACGACAAAAACGTAAGACAGAACAACTTGCCCGTATTCCTTGCTATAACTACGAACAGGAACTTCATCTTGGCGGAAACCACCGTTCTTCCTCTTAACAATTCTCTCCGTTTCAGTTTTGTCCCTTTTCCTTTCTAACACAACGCCGTCCTCGGAAATAGCACACAACGACGGCTTCCAGTCAACCGCCCGGCCGACTCCACCACAGCCCAACCTCCCAATTCTCCTCCGTCGGTAGGTCCCGCCAACTACCGGGACCAATGAGCTCGTCTCGGACGGCCTCACAGGGATGGGGCTGTCGCCACCACGTGATTCCTGGCACCCACAGCAAGAAACGAGCTCCAACAAGAACTTCATCTGCTAACTTTAACTTTCGTTACGATTTTGTTATTGTGTTTCTGTTGCAATCGGAATGAGGAAGGGAGAAGCTCCACTCGCTCGCCGCTGCTTGGTTGTGGAGATGGTGATTTCTTAACCGCTGTCTGGACGTGAGTCGGAGTTTGGATCACATTATATATATAGGGGAAAATTAAATGATTAAAAATGCCCCTGATATTCTGGATTATTTACGAAAATGGACCATCTTTGACGGCGGGGCCCATTGATCCTTTTCTTTTGTTCCCTGTTTTTTTTCAAAATTTTTTTTACGTATTAATTGAAATAAAAATATAATAATTTTAAAATGAAAAAAATTTAAACAAATGTCAATATAATTAATATAATAAAATAAAATTTTTATTTTTATAATAAATAAAAAAATTTTAAAAATTCAAATTTTAAATTTTTTATTAAAAATAATAGTTTTATTTTATTAATTAAATAATTTTAATTATATTTATCTTATTTAAAAGATTCCTTTTCAAAATACTACAGCGGAGCAGACATGAAGATAAGTTTTACTTACAATTTAATTGATGTTTATATATTAAAAGATTCCTAAATACTATTTGAGGTAGTCAATAAACTCCAATTCCCATGCATGTTGTTTCGTGCTTGCTTAGGTAATGTTTTATATATAATATGGGAAGCAATCATATGATAAAATGGAGATCAATGGAACTAATCACATTCACTAGATGCAAACGAAGAGAGCCCTTCTTGACCATATTCTCGTTCAAATCACTACCAGATGAAGAACTGCATTAAGTATAAATTTACAATTTACTCGGTAATTTTGCAACTTTCAAAGGTAAAAGAAAGGCAAATTGAATAGCACTTTCAAATATACCCGAGGTTACAGCTTGTGTTTCTCAAACAAAGCCATGCACGAGAAGGCAAATTTACAAGAAGATTCTGGCATTAATGATACCTCTTGACGTTTGGCAAAAGTCGCCATACCGTATACCTTAGATGTGTCAAAAAAATACGGACATTTATTAATTCATCAACTTTTGCCACTGATATATTTAAAATCCACCGTTTATGACATTATTTTATTGATTTATTACAACTTATAAGATATTATTATCTAATTGTGTTACTTGCACGTGTGTATTATGAGTTATCTCACATTATTAATTAATTGTTATATTCATATTTTTAAAATTTATTAAATATCCTTAATTATAACTAATGATTGTTTAATTAAGTCATGTTTGGATGAGAAAAGACCACAACCAGTAATGAAGTATTTCCTGGCAGCAGATGATGATGGCAAGCATAAGACAATACAACATTGCATATTGTCTGATCATACAAATACAAACTCGTCTGCACAACATTTTTGTGAAGCAGGCAGCAAGGACAGAAAATCTCCTTTGCTTGCATGCACGCTCATTCATCACCAATATTTTTCTCTGGAAAATTCTTTCTACCGAGAAAACAACCAATCGAACCCACTGAATCTGGCTCCAGTATAAGAAGACGCATTTAATTTCATCATCTTCTGCAACAGTTTGTTTGTCTTGGTACATGAAAATATCAACAGTCAAGTTACTTTCTCTGATTCCTTGAAAGGCAAGGCAATTGCCCTACTACACTCATTGGTCGAAACAGACAAGGGATTTGGTCGTTTTAGGCCACCTCTTTAATATGCAATTAATACTATACGCGATGTGAGTGTTTGGGGCCACTACAACTCATCTATACGCCGTATGTCGTGCCCAAAAACACAACTGGACCAATCAATTCATGTTAATATAACAGGATATCATGAATAATTGTACAACAAATTAATATTTTAAGCAAACAAGGGGAGTGGGATTGTCAAACATTTGATGCAATTATCTACTCAAAAATAGTGGATTTAAATCCATCATTTTTGCTAAAAGAATATACATAAAAAGCAGCTTCATGTGGCATAATTTTATATTAAATTAAAAAAAATTCTTGCTATACGTTCATGCCCTCTGTATCTTTAGCAGCAGCATCTAACGCAGAAAACCGAAGCCGGCAGAGCTGGATTCTTATGATCAACAACCCAGCAGTAATTCAAACTAATATCTTGAAATTCATAGGAACATGCTTGCATAAAGAATACAAGGCTGGCTAGGCAGGTGGATTCTGCCTTTATATTATTACGAGGATAATTTGTTTCTTCCTCTTTGTTGTTATGGGTATGATACTGTATTCGAGCCGCCTTTGATATAACATATGCTTACCATAGAACTACAAGCTGCCGCCGTTTTCTAATGAAAAATATTTGGCTCTACCTTCATTTGAAAATTCCAAAAACTAGCCATAGATAATCCATCCATTATGGGAAACTTGAAACAGTTTTCACTTCATTCATTACAAATTACAATTGGAAGATAAAATATTGTTAAATGCACATAACACAAGAGTCTCAATTGAATGGGTACAGTAAATGATGGAAGACCAAACCAATTTCTACCTAAAGAAAATGTGAGAATCATTCACAACACTTTCACTGACAAAAGCTGGTATGGAGGATGACACGCGAACATTCAAGGTCAGTGCCGGCCATATTAAAAAGACATATTGTTCTCAGGTGGAGATGTTTGTGGTTGTCTGGGTCTTGCATACTCTGCGAATATTACCCAACCATCCAGAAACTGCAAATTCCAAATACATGAATCGGATCCCAGAAAAACAAAGGAAAAGGAGGGAGGATCAAACTTTAGTAATGGTGGAACTTTACCATCAATAGGATAAAGAGGACAGCAAAATTATAATAAACAAAGACTGGAAAAAGAAAAAAAAATTGCATTTTACAAAGTATCCAAGCAGCATCCACATGATGAACAATAACATGTCAATACATTTAATAACAGAAGCACCCTCAACATCCCTAAAACAAAAACCATATTTTAAATCCTCAAACCTTGAACTGATTACTTAGTAGCAAGGGAAGAAAATGGCTTTCATTAACCTTTGGCCCTTTCCTTGCAACTCCTAAATTTTTCAAGAAACGGCATTCCTTTCGAATCTAGGCATGTTACAACAGGAAATTGGCGTCTGCCAAAAGTGAGTGGTACCAACAGAAATGTGCATTGAAAAGGAAGTTAGAAAGATTCACATGACAGGGATGAATAGTCAAGAAGTAGGGGAAGGATGCCACTGAACCATCTTCGCATGATGGTGCTGGCATAGCATTAGGGAGGGACGGTTAAAAAGATGAATTACTTGATACAATTACTCTCACTTAGCTGCAGTTGCATGTCATTTATCAATGCACCAAAATGGAAGGATTCATTAAGAAAGCTGCACCACCTTTTTTCTCCGTGATTCCATAAGAAAGCAACAGAAGAATATTTGAGAATGATGAAAGCAGTCTTAACTAAATACTCTTTAACTGTTTGCAATTCACTAGAAATTTCTGCAACCAAGTGATTACCACTTCCAAATCTCACACATTTTGTTTTAGACATTCAGGCTTTATCGGAGCTCCTAAGTTTTCCTAACATGTGAGCATTTAGTAATCTATGGATGCACCATGATTGATGGGCTTTGCACCTTTCTATGCTTGTTGATATATTCTAGCATATTTGACAGCACCACTCACAAGATCATCAATCTTAAATGGAAATGAGCTACATAAATAACTTTATAACCTTTCCAAAAGAATTAAAAAGGACTTGCATTAACTCACCTTGCCATCCATGCCCTCTATACCTTTTGCAGCGTCTTCTAAAGTAGCATATCTTACAAAACCAAACCCCTTAGAATATCCAGATACCCGATCAGTAACTACTCTAGCTGCAAACAGCCAAAAGGAATAGTTAGTAGTCCACGAGGCAACATATTAGAGAACTCCAAGAAGAAGAACAAACCATGAACCACTTCGCCAAATTTAGAAAATGCTTCCTTGAGCCTTTCACTAGTTGTGCGCTTGCTGAGCCCTGAAAAGAAAAGTAACATTAAAACTCCAAATCACACTGTTGGGAAAGTTAAACCAGTGATTCCAAGTAAGCATGTATCATCATAGGTAGATAAATATATTATAATATACATAATAACAACGTACAGAAATAAAACTGAAGAAAAAGGGGAAGAAACAACTTAAACTCATCACTAACATGCCTCACTCTGATACTCTCAATGATTTCAAGTAAAATAAGAAGTTTCACATATGCTAACATAGAAAACCAAGCTCAAGCTGGTCACTTACCACCAGCCACGAACTCAACTAATATTGAAATTGTTAAAAGTCATAAAACATGCTTTGATAGAGAAAACACTAATTTGCCACATCCGAAATGCCCCAGAGCTCCCTTAGATTTTCTCCTTCTAAATTGCCCATCTCTAAATCATGTTATCAAACAAGCAAACATTCTGTGTCAAGCAGGGCAAGCGGCAAACAAGTATCCTTCAAACCAATGAATGTATACCCAGTACACTATCATCTAAAACATCATTAGACTGATATAATCCCAGCTGAGGAAATTAAAAATTATCTATCCCCGAAGTAAAATATTAAAGCAAATCAAAAAGCAACAGACCGACCAAAAAATTGAAAAGAAAGACGCAATAAAAGATATAAGACAGTGTGCAGAACAGTTCTGGTGAAGCCAATTTCACCTGAGCAAATTTTTAGAAGTTGTGAATGGTTTTGACCAAATATCTCGTCTACCAATCAGATATGTCCAAAAATCAGATTAAACCAGAAAACTGAACCGAAACAATCCCAAGTTACAAGAAACCAGCTTGATTCGGAAGACCACCTTGAATTAAAAGACCAAAAATGATAATAATAATAATAATAATAATAATAATACCTAAAAACAAATATTACTGATAAGTAGAATCAAACATGACACGGAAAGGAGATGTTTTATTAGATAATAGAGAGCTCGATGTACCTGAGACAAAAAGGTTGGTGCTTGGCTCGGCCTTGGGTTGCTGCGGGGCCGCCGCGTTTGCCGGAGGATTGAAAGAAGGAAAAGGAGAAGTTGAGAACAGCCGCCTCAAGCTGCGGGAAGCCGCCACCGCTCTCAAAGCCATGGTCGCTATGAGTTTAAGCTAGCTAAAACCCCTTGCAATCTGAGACAGAAATTGACCGTCCACTCTCAAGAGAGAAGGATATAAAAGAGCGAGGGAATAGATTTTGAATGACGATTTTAACCTTGTTTACGATAAATTATTTGATACTATTACGGGATTGTCCTTCATCGGAATGCGATTTTGTACTGTTAAGAACAGGTGAAACTCCGAACTAGGAATAGGACGGAGGTTATATTTGACTCATCAAGCTGTTACTCCACCTTTTCTCTTTTCTACCCCTGTTCTTTTTAAAATATTAAAATAAAGTACAGGCCGTCAAGCTTCACGAAAACATAATTTTTGATAAATTTAAAGACAAGTAATTTTTCCTAATTTTTTTATAAATTTAATAATATATGAATATAAAATATAATAAAAATTTAAATTTTATTTTATTAATTTTTTTATTAAAACTTAATTTGAATATTGCTTTTAAGTTTCAATGTAAGAAAAAAAAAGTATAAATTGAATTAATTGAAAAAAGTTTTTGTTATCTTTTATTACAAAAGAAAATGTTGTTAGAATCCAAGGATCATTGTTTTAGGAAATTTATATTCTTTATCATAAGAGCTGCATGCTTTACTTTGTTTTTTGTAATTATTATTATAATTATTTTTGTTGGTTTTCAATGAGATATATTAGAAATCAGATGCTAAATTATATATAGTGCAAAGTGAATTGGGAAGGCCTTTTCTTCTTCTTCGTTTTTTTGTTCATATTAAGAGTAGACAATCCCTACGATAATATCAAAAACCAAAGTTGTTATTCTTACGGAGTAAGATGATTACAAGTTTTATTACTGATAATGTAATGCCATTATTGATTTATATGTATTCGGGTCATCATTTATTTGTATTACATGGCATGCATCCAAGCTTCGGCAAGATGAATATGATCGATCATATGGGAATAGGATGGACAAGCAATGACGAAATTCTGTCCTTGGTTTGCCCTGACGAGTTGGTGTAACCATCTCCGTTTTGGTAGAAGACCACCATCATTCGAGCAAGATTTCTGAGATGGAAGAAGCAATGGCAACGGAAGATGATTTGGTTGTTGGATTTCTTCGTTGATGTTCATCCACGCAATATCCACCATTTCTCTGATTCTAATGCATGCTTCTTCCTCGGACACACCGTGCTCTCGCATGTAACATTGCACACTCGACGGTGCGTCCCCTCTTTCTTGCTCAACCTTGTAAGTTTGGATGTCATCAACCAGACGAGCAATTAAACCAGAGGATTTTATAATCCTAGGAACGCTAATAGCCCAATCGAAGGCTTCCTTTGTTGCCACCTCATCTTCTAAGCCCACTAGAGCTTGGACGGCAAGCATTGGGTATCCCCCGCTCATTGTAGAATTCTCCAAGTATTCCTCAAATGATGGCACATATTTCTTGTTGAACCACATTGCTTCCACAAAATAAGATCGGACCAGGCCTTTCATCTATGAAAATAAAACAAATCATGTGATATTAATTAATACAAGAACAAATTACAAATCCTAAACATATACGAGTGATTATTATTTACATAACAAAATTCCAAATGCATGATTACAAAACAAACAAGTGCGACCTTAATTGTTAATGACTAGTTATAAGCATGTATATATATAACTGTGAGGATCTTACTGCCTCTTTTGCATAGTGAATACAATGAGATTGTCCCTTCCTTCACCGACTTGTTCTCCATTTCCTTGACGACATCTAAGAGCACAGAATAAATCATTTGCATGTATTCGGGTAAACCATTTATGGATGCAACTTCCCACCTAATCAAAAAATTTACAAAAATTGTCAATAAGATATATTTTTTAATGAACTAAAAAAAATATTTAATTATTTATTTAAACAAACCTTTCGATTGCATCGGTAAATAGCTTGAGTTCTTCCAAGGTGCCATAGACATCATAGATATCATCTATCATAGAAAATATTGCGATAATTTTTGTCATAAAATTTCTAGTCTTGTAATATTTAGGTTCAAAATAAACACCTAATATCCAAAAGTAGCACTCCACCAATCTATTTCTTGCGAAATGTAATTTTGATGTTAAATCAACGTCCTTCCACCACCTACAAATTAAATTAGTATGCATAAACGATTAAATTCTCGTAAAAAAAAAGAGAATGAATAAAATAAAAATAAGAAATATATTTGGTATAAATAAAATAATTTTTAAAATGAAAATAAAGTTATTAAACTTAAAAAATTAATACTCACCTAGAGATATCGCCGAGCTCTCTCTGGTGAAATGCCTGTAAAAGATTAAAATCTAACTTTGCTAATTCGAATAACAGATTATTTCGTGCTGCATTCTTTTCATAAACCGAGATGTAGTGCCTTGCCTCCAATCTTGGCATCCCTTTGTGCAAAGGTATCTCTAGGGAGTGCTTCACTTGCTCCGCCAGAGAAGAACTTAAATAGGGCAACAATGATTTTAAGTGCTTCCTTGAGAATTTACTGGCTTCTTCCAATATATCTTCACCTTGTATTCTCAAATGGGTCGCCTCAAACAAAGACAGCAAGGCTCTTCCGTCATTCGTAAGCTCAGCCTTGAATTCACCCTTCTCGTCTTTGAAGTTCTTGAATATATCTGTTTAACATACACGTATATAATTAGTGAAACATCACGATGACTATAACAACTTAGCGTATACAAATATGTGGCTGAACTGGGTTAGTTAATTTTAATGTCCTGCTGACTATAATAACGTAGCATCTACAAATCTGTGTGGCTGAACTGGGTTAGTTAATTTTAATGACCTGCTGACAACTTGTAGCCTTGTTGCCTGAAAATCCGGAAGCAAAGGGACACTCTGTAGAGATCGTGATTATCATCATGTTTAGCAACATTATTAATGTGATTAACATAGCTCTCATAGACAGAGTGTAAGGCCTTTTTGATCTCATTTTCAAAATGATAGGCCACACCAAGGCGTTGAAGTTCATCAACCAGAGTCAGGATTTCGTCAGTTGTACTTTCGGTTAGCTGCTTTCTAACTTCTGCTATTAGAGTTTCAATCCGCTTCTCTACTTCGGGGTCGGGCTGCAAATCAAAAGAGCAATAAAATGTATAAACTCTCGTTCTATTTTACGTAGAAATTTAGCATACAGTTACTTACCACGGAACTGCGACCAGCGTATGAAAGGAAATGATCCCCCCAAATGGTAGAATGATAATTTGCTGAGCGACGATCAGAGTCTTTCTCACCATTTCCGATCGAAAAATTGACAGCGGATGCAACCGGAGAAGACATAATAAATTATTGATTCTAGCTGCAGGAACGTTCTAACGCCTAGCCACTTATATCGTGTGAGTTCTGTGACTTAATTTCTTCGTCCCCATGCATCATATGTCTTTTTATACATTAGACGGGGCTGAAAGAGAGATCTAGTGTACATGTTCACTTTTTAATGATATAATTGGCTGTATGTATTTGAAACCAATAATACTTCCTATACAAATCATAAATTATAATAATATTCTTTTATTTTTATATATTATGTATATAATTTAAAAATAAATAAATATTGATGTATATAATGCAAAATATATAATAACAAAATAAATTTACTACATAATATTCTAAAAAATTTTAATATTTTTAATTTAAAAATTAAAATTAACATCAAATCTTTCATCTATATGATTATTATCCTCTGCATTAACAATTTCAAAATTATTCTACTATTTATGTAAAATATTAGTGCTACTCTTATTTGACTATTTTGACACTTTATTGTTTAGTTTTTATATATGTGAGATGATACGTAATAATTTTTAAATCACTTTTATTATTGTGTGATGAAAATATTAAATATTAAATTTTAATAAAAAAAAATATATTTTTTTAATTCATTAAAAATTAGTATTATTAATCACATTTTTAATTTTGATTCTAAAAATAAGTAGAATTGTCTTGATATTAAACCTACCTCTAAATTTTATTTAGTAACAAAATAAAGAAAATAAGCTTGACGACTTCTGAATGTCCACCACAAAGTCCAAATCGGCAAGTATTATAACTGATGTAGGCAAAGGAAAAGAAGGAAGCCGCCTCAGGACTTGCAACACCGTTTAATGATCGTGCAAGGACAATCAGATTTCACGTGGTTTGAAGCAAAATCTATTAGGAATAATTGCATACACCCCTTCAACTTTTGGCTCCCCTCAGGATGCGTCAAATACCACCGAAGTAGTTCGAAAAACACCATGTACTCCCTCCAGCATGTCACGTACTCTTTTACAATTTTAGAACATTACACAGAACTTTTAAATTTTTAAAAGTACATGAAAATTTTAATTTAAAATCCGTTATAATTATTATAAAAAATTAGAAACTAAATAAACTCACAAGGCAAAAAAAATAAAACAATGACGTAATAAAATTTATTTTTTTTCAAGTTATCGATGCATAAGAATAAAGACATTTTATTTTAAATACTTGTTATAAATTGTAAGATAATTTTATCACAAAAATTTAATTAATTTTAAATTATTTTATTATAAGTACTGTATGATAATTTTGAGTTAGAATTTTTTTTTATATTTTTAAATTTAAAAGTTATGTGTAAAGTTCTAAATTATATAAATTAAACTGTGTTTTTATACTAAAATTTATGATATTTTAATACGATATTTTTTGAATTTTATGATAAAATAGATCTTCCAACATTAAATGATTAAAAATTTATCATCTCCATAAATAATTCATATTTGACTATCAAATTAAACTAATTATTACGTACGAGACATATTTAAAAATATATTATTTGTTAAATTCAAAATAATACGTTGATATAAGAAGAAAAAATAATAAATTAATTTTTTTTTATCTAAATAAAATTTTTGCTCTTTTGTTATGAAGAGTAGTTAATTTGAGAATTATTTTTTAATAATTTATTTTCTCTTTTAACAATTAGATATTATATTTTATTTTCAGTTAGATATTAAATTAGAAATGAGCTAATATATCATGCAGATTGAATTATTAAGTCCAATTAGAGAAGGTTTTATTCATATTAAGAGTCCATGATCAGTACGATAGTATCTCAACCATACTTGTTATTCTTTCTGGGTGAGATGATTACAAAGTTTTATTGCTAATAATGCCATGTCGTCATTTATGAATACATTACAGTCAGACATGCATGTCATCATTTATTTATATTACAGGCACGCATCCAAGCTTCGACGACACGAATGTGCTCATATGGGAATAGGATGGACAAGCAATGACGAAATTCTGTCCTTGGTTTGCCCTGATGAGTTGGTGTAACCATCTCCGTTTTGGTAGAAGACCACCATCATTCGAGCAAGATTTAGAGATGGAAGAAGCAACGGCAACGGAAGATGATTTGGTTGTTGGATTTCTTCGTTGATGTTCATCCACGCAATATCCACCATTTCTCTGATTCTAATGCATGCTTCTTCCTCGGACACACCGTGCTCTCACATGTAACATTGCACACTCGACGGTGCGTCCCCTCTTTCTTGCTCAACCTTGTAAGTTTGGATGTCATCAACCAGACGAGCAATTAAACCTGAGGGTTTTATAATCCTAGGAACGCTAATAGCCCAATCGAAGGCTTCCTTTGTTGCCACCTCATCTTCTAAGCCCACTAGAGCTTGGACGGCAAGCATTGGGTATCCGCTGCTCACTGTAGAATTCTCCAAGTATTCCTCAAATGATGGCACATATTTCTTGTTGTACCACATTGCTTCCACAAAATAAGATCGGACCAGGCCTTTCATCTATGAAAATAAAACAAATCATGTGATATTAATTAATACAAGAACAAATTACAAATCCTAAACATATACGGGTGATTATTATTTACATAACAAAATTCCAAATGCATGATTACAAAACAAACAAGTGCGATCTTAATTGTTAATGACTAGTTTTAAGCATGTATATATATAACTGTGAGGATCTTACTGCCTCTTTTGCATAGTGAATACAATGAGATTGTCCTTCCTTCACCGACTTGTTCTCCATTTCCTTGACCACATCTAAGAGCACAGAATAAATCATTTGCATGTATTCGGGTAAACCATTTATGGATGCAACTTCCCACCTAATCAAAAAATTTACAAAAAACTGTCAATAAGATATATTTTTTAATGAACTAAAAAAAATATTTAATTAATTTATTTAAACAAACCTTTCGATTGCATCGGTAAATACCTTGAGTTCTTCCAAGGTGCCATAGACATCATAGATATCATCTATCATAGAAAATATTGCGACAATTTTAATATTTTAATTTAAAAATCAAAATTAACATCAAACTTTTCGGCTGTAGTATTATTGTACTCTGTATTAACAATTTCAAAATTATTCTACCATTTATATAAAATATTAGTGCCATTTTTATCTGACTATTTTGACACTTCTTGTTTAGTATATATATATACATCAACCCTTCAATCATTATTCATCTTAATTAAGTTTCATTTAATATTAAAGTGTGATAAATTTTAAATTAAAATGAAACAAAAATTTTATATATTTTTAAAAAAGCGAGTATACCTATCTAAAAATATAAATGTTTTCTAAAAATAGAGTTATTCCACTAAAAATTAGCATTATCGAATATTATTTTAATTTTATTTTTAAAGTTAGTTTTAAAAATATTAAAACGAACTTAAAAAAAAGGAAAAAATTTTAACTATAAAAAAGATGCTGAATAAAAAGTAACGCATCCCTAATTTTGTATATCTAGTCTTTAATATTCACTAGAAAAAGCTTGATTAGCCCCCAATTAAGTTCAATATCACATAAAAGAAATGTGCATGGTAATCTTATTTTTTTCTTAATTTGAGATAAATTCTATTTAAAATTCTTGTATCATTTTAAAAATTTTATCAATTAATTTTTGATAATCACACACACCCTTAACTAACGTATGTAAGATGATACATGATAAGATGTAATAATTTTTAAATCACGTTTATTATTGTGTGATGAAAATATTAAATTTTAATTAAAAAAAAATACAAAATTTATTAAAAATTAGTATTATTAATCACATTTTTAATTTTCATTTTAAAAATAAGTAAAATTGTCTAGATATTAAACCTACCTCTAAATTTTATTTAGTAACAAAATAAAGAAAATAAGCTTGACGACTTCTGAATGTCCACCACAAAGTCCAAATCGGCAACTATTATAACTGATGTAGGCAAAGGAAAAGAAGGAAGCCGCCTTAGGACTTGCAACACCGTTCAATGATTGTGCAACGACAGTCAGATTTCACGTGGTTTGAAGCAAACAGCATTGTGCACTTATTTTGACATCCATTCACACGTCCTATACATTACATTAAAATTAATTTTTTTTTCAAAAATTTCTTTCATATCATAAAAAATTTGATTCCAGTATATAAAAAATTTGATTTGTGCATCCAAACTTTAATTCTAGTACATAAAAAAATTTGATTTGTACATACTATTATGTTAATTCTTTTTTTAAAATTTCATTCGTATCATAAAAAATTTGATTCTAATACAAAGAAAATTTGATTTGTGCTTCCCTTTATGCCAATTTTTTTTTCCACATGCATATACGACATTAGCATGCATGCGATGTGACTCACACATTTTTGTCTCGCAGCCACGGGCTACGTCTATAAAATACTTGAGCATGAAGGCCTTGTATCTCACACCAGCTAGCTCTTA
Organism: Xylocarpus granatum; assembly: GCA_019650275.1. Classification (NCBI taxonomy): domain Eukaryota; kingdom Viridiplantae; phylum Streptophyta; class Magnoliopsida; order Sapindales; family Meliaceae; genus Xylocarpus; species Xylocarpus granatum. The sequence goes on from BNST01002061.1 coordinate 74,914, forward strand.
GCCACAAGAAGCTACACGAAACAGACAACTCCATCTCCCGTTTCCTTTTTCCTCAACAGCCCTTAACTTCTGCTAGGTTACTAGAAACATAAATTATGTCTCATCTAGTTTCAGCCGCTCCTACTTCAATCCAAAATGCTAAGCAAGTCCCAAATCGTCGCACAGCAAAATTTCATCCTAGCATTTGGGGGGATCATTTCCTTTCATATTCTGGAGACTCCATGGTAAAATTATTCTTTGAATTAAAGGCATGTATAGTCGGAATTACTTTCAGGGAAAAGCATGGATTATGGCCAAGATTATATTTCTATAATTCGATACTATTTTCTACCATGCATCAGGAACACTCTCAGAACTACTGTGAATTAATTATATAATATCTATGTTTATGTGCTGGCTATATGATATTTCATTCTACAAAACGTTCTGATCCCATTCCTAAACTAGATTCTTCCCACGGAAACTGATGACCATGACGATGTAAAGCATCTACAACTGAAGGAAGAAATTAGAAGGATGCTCATGGCTGATATCAACAAGACTCCGCAGCAGAAGCTGGACCTCATTGATGCAATCCAGCGTTTAGGCGTGTCTTACCATTTTGAAAAGGAGGTTGACGAAATCTTGGGAAAAGTGCACGAGGCTTACCATGACTTTGTTCTCAGGGATGGTGAAAATGATGACCTACACCATATCTCTCTTCGATTTCGATTACTTAGACAACAAGGCTATAAAGTTTCCGCGGGTATGCATTGTATTTCTTGCTTTATTCGTTTATTTCAACACTCGGTATGCATATCCTTTTCACTGTCACTGGACTATATATGCAAGTAAATAAAGAATAAAGATTATTCTAAAAAATCATACCTAAAATATTGTTATTGAAATGTAGTCTAGACTTAAGTAAAATAAAATAATAATTTTTTTAAAATATCAAAAAAAATAAATTTAAAAAATAAAATTTGATAAAGAACCCATCAATAACAAAATATTGTCCACAATTTTTATATTAAATTAGATGTATTTTTTTTTCCCAAATGATGACACAGATATCTTCAAAAAATTCAAAGATAGAGAAGGCAACTTCAAAGCATCTCTCGAGGTTGTAGGAGATGTTCGAGGAATGTTAAGCTTGTATGAAGCTGCGCATCTTAGGGTACACGGAGATAATATATTGGATGAAGCGCTTGCTTTTACTACATACCATCTTGAGTCTTTAGCAACTCAGTTGAACACCCCGCTTGCGGAGCAAGTGAAGCATGCGTTACAGAAGCCTATCCGCAAGGGCTTACAGAGGCTTGAAGCAAGACATTACTTGTCTATCTACCGAGAATATCCTTCGCACAATAAAGTGCTATTAATGTTTGCAACGTTAGATTTTAACAAATTACAAAAACAGCATCAGAAGGAACTTGGGGATATTACAAGGTAAACTTGTCTAAAATGATTTCACAATTAACAATAAACCTAATTATAAGTGATGCATGGGAGAATGTAAAATTCATTCTCTAAATATTTTTTTAAATAAATAAATTTAAATTTTAGTAAAAAATATTTTAATATAAAATTAATTTGAATTCTAGGTGGTGGAAAGATTTAGACTTCACTACAAAACTGCCTTACGCGAGAGACAGGTTGGTAGAGTTATATTTTTGGGTAGTGGGAGTTTACTTTGAGCCAAAGTATGCATGGGGCAGAAGAACAATGACCAAAGTAATCTACATTGTATCTATCATAGACGATACATTTGATGCCTTTGGTAACAATGAAGAGCTTACACTATTTACTGAAGCTGTCAAAAGGTTTGAAGACTTCTAAAATATATTTTTGTTTTTTCAAAAAAGATATTTATTAGAAATGACCATTCATTTATTAACAATATGTTTGCTTTGTGATTTTCAGATGGGACATTAGCACCATAAATATACTTCCAGAATACATGAAATTAATTTATACAACACTCTTAGATATTTACAACGAAATTGAGGAAGAGTTGGCCAAGCTAGGAAGACCATACTGCATACCTTATGCAAAACAGACGGTAGGCAATTTACAGCTTCATGGTTTATATTCTTAAATATGTTATTATTGAATTGGGTTATGTTTCCTCAGATGCAAGAACTAGTTGAAATGTACTTTGTTGAAGCCAAGTGGTTCAGTGAAGGTTATGTTCCAACAATGGAGGAATATATGCAGGTTGCACTCCCAAGTTGTGGCTACTCAATGCTTGCAACAACTTCCTTCCTCGGCATGGGTGATATTGCAACTAAGGAGAGTTTTGAATGGATATCTAGCAATCCTAAAATTGTAAGAGCATCATCAGTTATCTGCAGGCTAATGGATGACATAGTTTCTCACACGGTACGAACCACACACTAAATTAGTTTATCATAATTAAGTCATTCCAAAACTAAATCACAAGTCTAACACGCATGCACGTGTTACATGTATAGTTTGAGCAAAAAAGAGGACATGTTGCCTCAAGCGTTGAAGTCTATATGAAGCAGCACGGTGTTTCTAGGGAGGATGCGGTTAAAATGTTTCGAAAGGAAGTTGAAATTGCATGGAAAGATATAAATGAGGAGTTGCTCAAACCAACAGCTTTGCCTATGCCTCTGCTCGAGCGAGTTCTTAATCTTGCACGCGTAATTGATTATTTACACAAGGATGATGATTACTACACGAATTCTCATATGATTAAAGACGATCTTGCCTCATTGTTCAGATATCCTCTACCAGTTTGAAGAACAATTAAGTTGGTATACTTAATTTATGGTTTGTAGAGGAGTATGAATGTACTGATATCCTTGATCTGGCCAGAGAATGTATTAGACTCCGTCTTAATTTCTCCGTATGCAATAAACTATTTATTAAAATTAATAAAGGTCATTTTATCACCGATCTCTGCTTTAGGCAATTGTATCGGTAAAAAAAAATAATTTGGTGTGTAGCGTAACTAAAATTAAAGAGAAAATAGCAAAGTTGCTCGCATTAACAAAAACTCTGGCCACAAAATTTGTGATGGAGGCCTCCCACACTGACGACTGCCGGCCAAACAAGAACCCGTAACGGTAGTCAGCATGATTGACTAGTATATAAAAATATTTGTTAACATTTCAAGTAATTATCAATTTAGTCAAAAGTAGTTTGAATAAGGATTGAATACTATTACGATTTCATCGTAAAAAAATTATTTATGGGAGAAAATAACTTATTTTACTATAATTTTAATAAAACCAAAAAAAAATTACAGATGAAGATATAGAAAAAAGTCATCATTAACATGTACAACAACTAAGTACATATTTACCAATCAAGGATAGAAGAAAAAATTTATTTATAAAAATATACCGTTAGTGTTTTAATTTAAAATATGGTTAATTGAATAAAATTATATAAAGCAAAGAAGTAATGAATTATTGAAGTTATGTTATATGATTTTTAAAGTGTTAAATTTGTAAAAATATGGTTTCTAAATTTAAAATTATTGATAATTTTTTTTTATTTTAAAAAATTAAAATTTGTTCAGACTCCGTTAAAGAGAGTAAAAAGTATTATATGTTTTAAAAATTAAATATCTAATTAGTAAATTAAAATATGTTTTAAAAATTAAATATTTAAACAAATCTCATTGAATAAAAACTTAATTTGTATTTTCTTGCGAGAGTAATAAAGGAAAAAAGAAAAGCTCTTAGGACTTGGGGGACTAAAGAGACCATAATGCAAGAAAGACAATAGGCAAATTGCACTTTCATGGTTTATATTCTTAAATATTTTCTTTTTTTATTTTTATTCGGATGATTATTGAATTGGGTTATGTTTCATCAGATGCAAGAACTAGTTGAAATGTGCTTAGTTGAAGCCAACTGGTTCAATGAAGGTTATGTTCAACAATGGAAGAATATATGCAGGTTACACTCCTAAGTTGTGGCCACTTAATGCTTGCAGCAACTTCCTTCCTCAGCATGGGTAACATTGCAACTAAAGGAGAGTTTGGAATGGACATCTAACAACCCCGATAAATCGATGCAATCCGGCGTTTAGAAGTATAGATTACTAACCACTCCCCGTTCGAGTCTTTTTGGATCTAGTGTGGATCACTACCATCCCAGTCTCAGGACTCGTGGGCCATGTGGCCCCACTTACTTTGGCATCCATTCCCAGATCCTGTACATCATATTAAAATAGATTTGTGTGTGGGCACTATTCTTTTCAAAATTTCTTTGGTTGTAAATTTGATTCTAATTGTATGTCCCATTTTACCAATTTTTTTCAAAATGTCTTTTCTATCATAGAAAATTTAATTTTAATTATGCATTCCATTGTGTCAATTTTTTTCAAAATGTCTTTCATGTCATAGAAAATTTGATTTTAATTGTGTGTCTTATTGTGCCAATATTTTCTAAAATTTCTTTCAATTATAAAAATTTTAGTTGTGTGTCCCATTGTGTCAATTTTTTCTAAAAAGTCTTTTATGTCATAAAAAATTTGATTCTAATTGTGTGTCTTATTGTGCCAATGTTTTCTAAAATTTCTTTCAATCATAAAAAATTTTAGTTGTGTGTGTCACATTGTGTCAATTTTTCTAAAATTTCTTTCGTATCATAGAAAATTTTAGTTACGTGTTTCTAATGTGCCAATTTTTTGTTTTTAAATTTCTATCATATCATAAACAATTTGATTCATTGAATCTAGTGTGGATCACTACCATCTCACTCTCAAAACAGCAATGTAGGCTTACTTATTTTTGACATCCATTCACACATCTTATACATCACATTAAAATAAATTTTTTTTCAAAAATTTCTTTTATATCATAAAAAATTTGATTCTAGTATATAAATAATTTGATTTGTACATCTAAAATTTAATTCTAGTACATAAAAAAAATTAATTTGTACATCCCATTATGCTAATTCTTTTTCCAAAATTTCTTTCATACCAAATTTTCTTTCCACATGCATATATGACATTAGCATGTGAAATAAAGATATTACGATTTTAATTTGAATAAAGATTGGATACTATTACGATTTCATCATCTATAAATATTTACGAATGAAAATAATTCATTTCACTATAATTTTAATAAAATAAAAAAAATAAATTATCTTATCTTTGAAGTTCTTGAATATATCTATTTAACATACACATGTTATAATTAGTGATAGATCATATGCAACTTGTAGCCTTGTTGCCTTAAAAGCCGGAAGCAAAGGGACACTCTGTAGAGATCGTGATTATCATCATGTTTAGCAACATTATTAATGTGATTAACATCGCTCTCATAGACAGAGTGTAAGGCCTTTCTGATCTCATTTTCGAAATGATAGGCTACACCAAGCCAGAGTCAGGATTTCGTCAGTTGTACTTTCGGTTAGCTGCTTTCTAACTTCTGCGATCAGAGTTTCAATCCGCTTCTCTACTTCGGGGTCGGGCTTCTGCACGCAAATATACACACATATATGTATATATATCAAAGTGTGATAAAAATTAGAATTCCATACTCAGAAATTAATTAAGCATAATTGTATATATGTTTTACGTACCACCGCGGAGCTGTTAGAAGCATATGATGAAAGGAAATGATCCCTCCAAATGCTAGGTTGATAATTTGCTGAGCGACGATTCTCTTTGTCAGCCTTGTTGATCGAATTATTAGCAGCAGATAAAACTAGAGAAGACGTGAATAAGTGATGGCCTTCTTTGCGTGAATACTCTTAATTAGTTACTGCCTTCGTGCTCGCTGATTCTATCAGACGCAGTAGATAGCGAGATGCTAAAGCGAAACTCGCAATCATTACGTACTTTTACAGCAGAAGTTTCACCTCACTTGATTTACTGTACACTGGACTAATTTTTTTATCAAAACTTTATGATCGAAAATAAAAAATAATCTATGTTACTATTTTTTTTATTATGTTAATTAAAATATAATATAATTTAATAAAAATTTTTTTTAAGTTTATTAGATATCGAGGAACGTTAGCACTTATGTCCACCAATGGGCCGCAGACAGTCTCGTTGTACATACTGTATTATAATTAGGCCTGTCGTATAATTTATATTATTATATATATTTACATATAATCAAAATTAAAATAATTTTAAAAAATTTACTTTCAACCCACTATTTTATATTTTAAAAGAATATAAAATCGTGTATTATTATATTTATTATTTTCATATTAATAAAATATAAATAATTTTAGTTTATTTCTTTTTTGTTTTGTTTGGATAAGATTGGACCCATCATACTGTGTCGATCAATGTTTTGAAATTATAAATAAATAGGCCACGACAGGACACATTGGGCAATGAAAAAGTTGCCAATACTTTGTCGGAAGAAAGGCCAGTTGTGTGGCTGTAAATTGAAGGAAAACTTAATATCTCCAGTCAGACCAGTACAAAAATGACAGCTATCTATCCATGTATACCCAGTACAGTATCATCTAAAACATCATTAGACTGATATAATCCCAGCTGAGGAAATTAAAAATTATCTATCCCCGAAGTAAAATATTAAAGCAAATCAAAAAGCAACAGACCGACCAAAAAATTGAAAAGAAAGACGCAATAAAAGATATAAGACAGTGTGCAGAACAGTTCTGGTGAAGCCAATTTCACCTGAGCAAATTTTTAGAAGTTGTGAATGGTTTTGACCAAATATCTCGTCTACCAATCAGATATGTCCAAAACTTAGATTAAACCAGAAAACTGAACCGAAACAATCCCAAGTTACAAGAAACCAGCTTGATTCGGAAGACCACCTTGAATTAAAAGACCAAAAATGATAATAATAATACCTAAAAACAAATATTACTGATAAGTAGAATCAAACACGACACGGAAAGGAGATGTTTTATTAGATAATAGAGAGCTCGATGTACCTCAGACAAAAAGGTTTGCCGGAGGATTGAAAGAAGGAAAAGGAGAAGTTGAGAACAGCCGCCTCAAGCTGCGGGAAGCCGCCACCGCTCTCGAAGCCATGGTCGCTATGAGTTTAAGCTAGCTAAAACCCCTTAAAATCTGAGACAGAAATTGACCGTCCACTCACAAGAGAGAAGGACATAAAAGAGCGAGGGAATAGATTTTGAATGACAATTTTAACCTTGTTTACGATAAATTATTAGATACTATTACGGGATTGTCCTTCATCGGAATGCGATTTTGTACTGTTAAGAACAGGTGAAACTCCGAACTAGGAATAAGACGGAGGTTATATTTGACTCATCAAGCTGTTACTCCACCTTTTCTCTTTTCTACCCCTGTTCTTTTCAAAATATTAAAATAAAGTACAGGCCGTGAATCTTCACGAAAACATAATTTTTGATAAATTTAAAAACAAGTAATTTTTCCTAATTTTTTTATAAATTTAATAATATATGAATATAAAATATAATAAAAATTTAAATTTTATTTTAATTAATTAATTTTTATTAAAACTTAATTTTGAATATTGCTTTAAGTTTCAAGGTAAGAAAAAAAAAGTATAAATTGAATTAATTGAAAAAAGTTTTGTTATCTTTATTACAAAGAAAATGTTGTTAGAATCCAAGGATCATTGTTTTAGGAAATTTATATTCTTTACCATAAGAGCTGCATGCTTTACTTTGTTTTTTGTAATTATTATTATAATTATTTTTGTTGGTTTTCAATGAGATATATTAGAAATCAGATGCTAAATTATATATAGTGCAAAGTGAATTGGGAAGGCCTTTTCTTCTTCTTTGTTTTTTTGTTCATATTAAGAGTAGACAATCCCGATGATAATATCAAAAACCAAAGTTGTTATTCTTACGGAGTAAGATGATTACAAGTTTTATTACTGATAATGTAATGCCATTATTGATTTATATGTATTCGGGTCATCATTTATTTGTATTACATGGCATGCATCCAAGCTTCGGCAAGATGAATATGATCGATCATATGGGAATAGGATGGACAAGCAATGACGAAATTCTGTCCTTGGTTTGCCCTGACGAGTTGGTGTAACCATCTCCGTTTTGGTAGAAGACCACCATCATTCGAGCAAGATTCAGAGATGGAAGAAGCAATGGCAACGGAAGATGATTTGGTTGTTGGATTTCTTCGTTGATGTTCATCCACGCAATATCCACCATTTCTCTGATTCTAATGCATGCTTCTTCCTCGGACACACCGTGCTCTCGCATGTAACATTGCACACTCGACGGTGCGTCCCCTCTTTCTTGCTCAACCTTGTAAGTTTGGATGTCATCAACCAGACGAGCAATTAAACCAGAGGATTTTATAATCCTAGGAACACTAATAGCCCAATCGAAGGCTTCCTTTGTTGCCACCTCATCTTCTAAGCCCACTAGAGCTTGGACGGCAAGCATTGGGTATCCCCCGCTCATTGTAGAATTCTCCAAGTATTCCTCAAATGATGGCACATATTTCTTGTTGAACCACATTGCTTCCACAAAATAAGATCGGACCAGGCCTTTCATCTATGAAAATAAAACAAATCATGTGATATTAATTAATACAAGAACAAATTACAAATCCTAAACATATACGAGTGATTATTATTTACATAACAAAATTCCAAATGCATGATTACAAAACAAACAAGTGCGACCTTAATTGTTAATGACTAGTTATAAGCATGTATATATATAACTGTGAGGATCTTACTGCCTCTTTTGCATAGTGAATACAATGAGATTGTCCTTCCTTCGCCGACTTGTTCTCCATTTCCTTGACGACATCTAAGAGCACAGAATAAATCATTTGCATGTATTCGGGTAAACCATTTATGGATGCAACTTCCCACCTAATCAAAAAATTTACAAAAATTGTCAATAAGATATATTTTTTAATGAACTAAAAAAAATATTTAATTAATTTATTTAAACAAACCTTTCGATTGCATCGGTAAATAGCTTGAGTTCTTCCAAGGTGCCATAGACATCATAGATATCATCTATCATAGAAGATATTGCGATAATTTTTGTCATAAAATTTCTAATCTTGTAATATTTAGGTTCAAAATAAACACCTAATATCCAAAAGTAGCACTCCACCAATCTATTCCTTGCAAAAGGTAATTTTGATATTAAATCAACGTCCTTCCACCACCTACAAATTAAATTAGTATGCATAAACGATTAAATTCTCAAAAAAAAAGGAGAATGAAATAAAAAATAAACATAAAAATAAGAAATATATTTGATATAAATAAAATAATTTTTAAAATAAAATAAAGTTATTAAACTTAAAAAATTAATACTCACCTAGTGATATCACCGAGCTCTCTCTGGTGAAATGCCTGTAAAAGATTAAAATCTAACTTTGCTAATTCGAATAACAGATTATTTCGTGCTGCATTCTTTTCATAAACCGAGATGTAGTGCCTTGCCTCCAATCTTGGCATCCCTTTGTGCAAAGGTATCTCTAGGGAGTGCTTCACTTGCTCCGCCAGAGAAGAACTTAAATAGGGCAACAATGATTTTAAGTGCTTCCTAGAGAATTTACTGGCTTCTTCCAATATATCTTCACCTTGTATTCTCAAATGGGACGCCTCAAACAAAGACAGCAAGGCTCTTCCGTCATTCGTAAGCTCAGCCTTGAATTCACCCTTCTCGTCTTTGAAGTTCTTGAATATATCTGTTGAACATACGCATATATAATTAGTGAAAGATCACGATGACTATAACAACTTAGCGTATACAAATATGTGGCCGAACTGGGTTAGTTAATTTTAATGTCCTGCTGACTATAATAACGTAGCATATACAAATCTGTGTGGCTGAACTGGGTTAGTTAATTTTAATGACCTGCTGACAACTTGTAGCCTTGTTGCCTGAAAAGCCGGAAGCAAAGGGACACTCTGTAGAGATCGTGATTATCATCATGTTTAGCAATATTATTAATGTGATTAACATAGCTCTCATAGACAGAGTGTAAGGCCTTTTTGATCTCATTTTCAAAATGATAGGCCACACCAAGGCGTTGAAGTTCATCAACCAGAGTCAGGATTTCGTCAGTTGTACTTTCGGTTAGCTGCTTTCTAACTTCTGCTATTAGAGTTTCAATCCGCTTCTCTACTTCGGGGTCGGGCTGCAAATCAAAAGAGCAATAAAATGTATAAACTCTCGTTCTATTTTACGTAGAAATTTAGCATACAGTTACTTACCACGGAACTGCGACCAGCGTATGAAAGGAAATGATCCCCCCAAATGGTAGAATGATAATTTGCTGAGCGACGATCAGAGTCTTTCTCACCATTTCCGATCGAAAAATTGACAGCGGATGCAACCGGAGAAGACATAATAAATTATTGATTCTAGCTGCAGGAACGTTCTAACGCCTAGCCACTTATATCGTGTGAGTTCTGTGACTTAATTCCTTCGTCCCCATGCATCATATGTCTTTTTATACATTAGACGGGGCTGAAAGAGAGATCTAGTGTACATGTTCATTTTTTAATGATGTAATTGGCTGTATGTATTTGAAACCAATAATACTACCTCTACGAATCACAAATTATAATAATATTATATTATATTATATATATATATATATATATTATATTTATAATTTAAAAATAAAATAAATATTGATGCAAATAATGTAAAACATATAATAACAAAATAAATTTAGTACATAATTTTATAAAAAAAATTTAATATTTTTAATTTAAAAATCAAAATTAACATCAAATCTTCCAACTGTATGTATTATTGGACTCTACATTAATAATTTCAAAATTATTCTACCATTTATATAAAATATTAATGCCATTCTTATCTGACTATTTTGACACTTTATTGTTTAGTATATATATACATCAACCCTTCAATCATTATTCATCTTAATTAAGTTTCATTTAATATTAAAGTGTGATAAATTTTAAATTAAAATAAAACAAAAATTTATATATTTTTAAAAAAGCGAGTATACCTATCTAAAAATATAAATGTTTTCTAAAAATAGAGTTATTCCACTAAAAATTAGCATTATCGAATATTATTTTAATTTTATTTTTAAAGTTAAGTTTAAAAATATTAAAACGAACTTAAAAAAAAGGAAAATTTTAACTATAAAAAAGATGCTGAATAAAAAGTAACGCATCCCTAATTTTGTATATCTAGTCTTTAATATTCACTAGAAAAGCTTGATTAGCTCCCAATTAAGTTCAATATCACATAAAAGAAATGTGCATGGTAATCTTATTTTTTAAAAAAATAATTTTTTTTTAATTTGAGATAAATTCTATTTAAAATTCTCGTATCATTTTAAGAGATTTATCAATTAATTTTCGATAATCACAAAAAAAAACCCCTAACTAACGGATGTGAGATTATACATGATAAGATATAATAATTTTTAAATCACGTTTATTATTGTGTGATGAAAAATATTAAATATTAAATTTTAATAAAAAAATACAAAATTTATTAAAAATTAGTATTATTAATCACATTTTTAATTTTGATTTTAAAAATAAGTAAAATTGTCTAGATGTTAAACCTACCTCTAAATTTTATTTAGTAACAAAATAAAGAAAATAAGCTTGACGACTTCTGAAAGTCCACCACAAAGTTCAAATCGGCGAGTATTATAACTGATGTAGGCAAAGGAAAAGAAGGAAGCCGCCTTAGGACTTGCAACACCGTTTAATGATTGTGCAAGGACAATCAGATTTCACGTGGTTTGAAGCAAAATCTATTAGGAATAATTGCACACACCGCTTCAACTTTTGGCTCCCCTCAGGATGCGTCAAAGACCACCGAAGTAGTTCGGAAAACACTGTGTACTCCCGCCAGCATGTCACGTACTCTTTTACAATTTTAGAACATTACACAGAACTTTTAAATTTTTAAAAGTACATGAAAATTTCTAATTACAATTTGTTATAATTATTATAAAAAATTAGAAACTACATAAACTCGTAAGACAAAAAAAAACAATAATGTAATAATTTTTTTTTATTTTAAGTTATTGATGCACGAGAAGAAAGATACTTTATTTTGAATACTTGTTATAAATTATAAGATAATTTTAGGAGTATAGATTGCTAACCATTCCCGTCCAAGTCTTTTTGGATCTAGTGTGGATCACTACCATCAGTCTCAAGACACGTGGGCCATGTCGCCCCACTTACTTTGGCATCCATTCACGCATCCTGTACATTACATTAAAATGGATTTATGTGTTGTCAATAATTTTTTCAAAATTTTGTATTATTTTTTTTTCAAAATTTCTTTCAAATCATAAAAATTTTAATTTTAATTGTGTGTTCTATTGTGTCAATTTTTTTTTAAAAATATCTTTCGTGTCATAAAAAATTTAATTCTAATTATGTATCTTATTGTGACAATATTTTCTAAAATTTCTTTTAATTATAAAAAATTTTAGTTGTGTTTTTTATTGTGTTAATCTTTTCTAAAATTTCTTTCTTATCATAAAAAATTTGATTCACTGAATCTAGCGTGGATCACTACCAATTTTTTTTCCGCATGCATATATGACATTAGCATGCATGCAATGTGGCCCTACTTACTTTGACATCCATTCACACATTCTGTACATTGCATTAAAATCATTTTTTTTTCAAAAATTTCTTTCGTATCATAAAAAATTTGATTTGTGCATCTAAAATTTAATTCTAGTATATAAAAAAAATTGATTTGTACATCCTATTATGCTAATTCTTTTTCTAAAATTTCATTCATATCATAAAAAATTTGATTCTAATACAAAGAAAATTTGACTTTTGCAACCCTTTATGCCAATTTTTTTTTCCACATGCATATATGACATTAGCATGCATGCAATGTGATTCACACATTTTTGTCTCGCAGCCACGGGCTACGTCTATAAAATACATGAGCATGAAGGCCTTGTATCTCACACCAGCTAGCTCTTAGCCACAAGAAGCTACACGAAACAGACAACTCCATCTCCCATTTCCTTTTTCCTCAACAGCCCTTAACTTCTGCTAGGTTACTAGAAACATAAATTATGTCTCATCTAGTTTCAGCCGCTCCTACTTCAATCCAAAATGCTAAGCAAGTCCCAAATCGTCGCACAGCAAATTTTCATCCTAGCATTTGGGGGGATCATTTCCTTTCATATTCTGGAGACTCCATGGTAAAATTATTCTTTGAATTAAAGGCATGTATAGTCGGAATTACTTTCAGGGAAAAGCATGGATTATGGCCAAGATTATATTTCTATAATTCGATACTATTTTCTACCATATATCAGGAACACTCTCAAAACTACTGTGAATTAATTATCTAATATCTATGTTTATGTGCTGGCTATATGATATTTCATTCTACAAAACGTTCTGATCCCACTCCTAAACTAGATTCTTCCCAAGGAAACTGATGACCATGACGATGTAAAGCATCTACAACTGAAGGAAGAAATTAGAAGGATGCTCATGGCTGATATCAACAAGCCTCCGCAGCAGAAGCTGGACCTCATTGATGCAATCCAGCGTTTAGGCGTGTCTTACCATTTTGAAAATGAGGTTGACGAAATCTTGGGAAAAGTGCACGAGGCTTACCATGACTTTGTTCTCAGGGATGGTGAAAATGATGACCTACACCATATCTCTCTTCGATTTCGATTACTTAGACAACAAGGCTATAAAGTTTCCGCGGGTATGCATTGTATTTCTTGCTTTATTCGTTTATTTCAACACTCGGTATGCATATCCTTTTCACTGTCACTGGACTATATATGCAAGTAAATAAAGAATAAAGATTATTCTAAAAAATCATACCTAAAATATTGTTATTGAAATGTAGTCTAGACTTAAGTAAAATAATAATAATAATAATTTTTTAAAATATCAAAAAAATAAATTTAAAAAATAAAATTCGATAAAGAACCCATCAATAACAAAATGTTGTCCACAGTTTTTATATTAAATTAGATGTATTTTTTTCCAAATGATGACACAGATATCTTCAAAAAATTCAAAGATAGAGAAGGCAACTTCAAAGCATCTCTCGAGGTTGTAGGAGATGTTCGAGGAATGTTAAGCTTGTATGAAGCTGCGCATCTTAGGGTACACGGAGATAATATATTGGATGAAGCGCTTGCTTTTACTACATACCATCTTGAGTCTTTAGCAACTCAGTTGAACACCCCGCTTGCGGAGCAAGTGAAGCATGCGTTACAGAAGCCTATCCGCAAGGGCTTACAGAGGCTTGAAGCAAGACATTACTTGTCTATCTACCGAGAATATCCTTCGCACAATAAAGTGCTATTAATGTTTGCAACGTTAGATTTTAACAAATTACAAAAACAGCATCAGAAGGAACTTGGGGATATTACAAGGTAAACTTGTCTAAAATGATTTCACAATTAACAATAAACCTAATTATAAGTGATGCATGGGAGAATGTAAAATTCATTCTCTAAGTATTTTTTTAAATAAATAAATTTAAATTTTAGTAAAAAATATTTTAATATAAAATTAATTTGAATTCTAGGTGGTGGAAAGATTTAGACTTCACTACAAAACTGCCTTACGCGAGAGACAGGTTGGTAGAGTTATATTTTTGGATTGTGGGAGTTTACTTTGAGCCAAAGTATGCATGGGGCAGAAGAACAATGACCAAAGTAATCTTCATAACATCTATCATAGATGATACGTTTGATGCTTTTGGTAACATTGAAGAGCTTACACTGTTTACTGAAGCTGTCAAAAGGTTTGAAGACTTCTAAAATATATTTTTGTTTTTTCAAAAAAGATATTTATTAGAAATGATGTCATTTATTTATTAACAATATGTTTGCTTTGTGATTTTCAGATGGGACATTAGCACCATAAATATACTTCCAGAATACATGAAATTAATTTATACGACACTCTTAGATATTTACAACGAAATTGAGGAAGAGTTGGCCAAGCTAGGAAGACCATACTGCATACCTTATGCAAAACAGACGGTAGGCAATTTACAGCTTCATGGTTTATATTCTTAAATATGTTATTATTGAATTGGGTTATGTTTCCTCAGATGCAAGAACTAGTTGAAATGTACTTTGTTGAAGCCAAGTGGTTCAATGAAGGTTATGTTCCAACAATGGAGGAATATATGCAGGTTGCACTCCCAAGTTGTGGCTACTCAATGCTTGCAACAACTTCCTTCCTCGGGCATGGGTGATATTGCAACTAAGGAGAGTTTTGAATGGATATCTAGCAATCCTAAAATTGTAAGAGCATCATCAGTTATCTGCAGGCTAATGGATGACATAGTTTCTCACACGGTACGAACCACACACTAAATTAGTTTATCATAATTAAGTCATTCCAAAACTAAATCACAAGTCTAACACGCATGCACGTGTTACATGTATAGTTTGAGCAAAAAAGAGGACATGTTGCCTCAAGCGTTGAAGTCTATATGAAGCAGCACGGTGTTTCTAGGGAGGATGCGGTTAAAATGTTTCGAAAGGAAGTTGAAATTGCATGGAAAGATATAAATGAGGAGTTGCTCAAACCAACAGCTTTGCCTATGCCTCTGCTCGAGCGAGTTCTTAATCTTGCACGCGTAATTGATTATTTACACAAGGATGATGATTACTACACGAATTCTCATATGATTAAAGACGATCTTGCCTCATTGTTCAGATATCCTCTACCAGTTTGAAGAACAATTAAGTTGGTATACTTAATTTATGGTTTGTAGAGGAGTATGAATGTACTGATATCCTTGATCTGGCCAGAGAATGTATTAGACTCCGTCTTAATTTCTCCGTATGCAATAAACTATTTATTAAAATTAATAAAGGTCATTTTATCACCGATCTCTGCTTTAGGCAATTGTATCGGTTAAATAATTTGGTGTGTAGCGTAATTAAAATTAAAGAGAAAATAGCAAAGTTGCTCACATTAACAAAAACTCTGGCCACAAAATTTGTGATGGAGGCCTCCCACACTGACGACTGCCGGCCAACAAGAACCCGTAACGGTAGTCAGCATGATTGACTAGTATATAAAAATATTTGTTAACATTTCAAGTAATTATCAATTTAGTCAAAAGTAGTTTGAATAAGGATCGAATACTATTACGATTTCATCGTAAAAAAAATATTTATGGGAGAAAATAACTTATTTTACTATAATTTTAATAAAACAAAAAAAAATATTACAGATGAAGATATAGAAAAAAGTCATCATTAACATGTACAACAACTAAGTACATATTTACCAATCAAGGATAGAAGAAAAAATTTATTTATAAAAATATACCGTTAGTGTTTTAATTTAAAACATGGTTAATTGAATAAAATTATATAAAGCAAAGAAGTAATGAATTATTGAAGTTGTGTTATATGATTTTTAAAAGTGTTAAATTTGTAAAAATATGGTTTCTAAATTTAAATTATTGATAAATTTTCTTTTTATTTTAAAAAATTAAAATTTATTCAGACTCCATTAAAGAGAGTAAAAGGTGTTATATGTCTTAAAAATTAAATATCTAATTAATAAATTAAAATATGTTTAAAAATTAAATATTTAAACAAATTCATTGAATAAAAATTTAATTTGTATTTTCTTGCGTGAGTAATAAAGGAGCTCTTAGGACTTGGGAGACTAAAGAGACCATAATGCAAGAAAGACAATAGGCAAATTGCACTTTCATGGTTTATATTCTTAAATATTTTCTTTTTTTCTTTTTTATTTTTATTCCGATGATTATTGAATTGGGTTATGTTTCATCAGATGCAAGAACTAGTTGAAATGTGCTTAGTTGAAGCCAACTGGTTCAATGAAGGTTATGTTCAACAATGGAAGAATATATGCAGGTTACGCTCCTAAGTTGTGGCCACTTAATGCTTGCAGCAACTTCCTTCCTCAGCATGGGTAACATTGCAACTAAAGGAGAGTTTGGAATGGACATCTAACAACCCCGATAAATCGATGCAATCCGGCGTTTAGAAGTATAGATTACTAACCACTCCCCGTTCGAGTCTTTTTGGCCCCAGTTACTTTGACATTCATTCACACATCCTGTGCATCACATTAAAATGGATTTGTGTATCTTATTATACCAATTTTTTTTAAAATTTCTTTTATATCAGTAGAAAAATTTGATTTTAATTGTGTGTCTTATTGTACCAATATTTTTTTTTATATTATAAAAAATTTAATTTTAATTGTGTGTCCCAATGTACTAATTTTTTCTAAAAATTTTTTTTGTATCGCAGAAAATTTGATCCTAGCACAGAACCATTTGATTGGACTACTGTTTGTGAGGCTGAAATGATATGAAACATTAGGAGCTTGTGTTCTGGCTTCATGACAGGTGGCCAGCCCAGCAGAAGATACATGTGATATTATATAGATTTCTAAGCATAGAGACAGAAGATGTACGAAAAGCTAAACTAACCAGAATTCTAAGCATATAGACAGACAGAAAGAAGATAATTGCGTTTCAAATACGAACTCAACATACCATGACTTTATTCTCAGGAATGGTGAAAATGATGACATACACTGTATCTCTCTTCGATTTCGATTGCTTAGACAACAACAAGGCTCTAAAGTTTCCGCCAGTATGCATTGTATTTCTTGCTTTATTCAACACTCGTTACGAAAATAAATACTGACCTTTATTTTGACCTTTCTAATGTAATACTGAATACTATATATGAAAATAAATAAAGAACAAAAATTCTTCTAAAAAATTATGCTTAAAATATTATTATTAAAATATACTATCGTAATTAAATAATAATAATAATAATTTTTTAAAAATAAATTTAAAAAATAAAATTTATGAGTAGCAAAATATTGTACACAATTTTAATATTAAATTATATATATATTTTTTTTTCCAAATGACGACGTAGATATCTTCAAAAATTTTAAAGATAGCAAAAGCAATTTCAAAGCATCTATCTCTCCAGGTCGTAGGAGATGTTGGAGGAATGTTAAGCTGCGCAACTCAGGGTACACGAAGAAAATATATTGGATGGAGCGCTTGCTTTCACTACATGCCATCTCCAGTCTTCAGCGACTCAGTTGAACACCCCACCCGCAGAGCAAGTTAAGCATGCGTTACAGAAGAAGCCTATCCGCAAGGTCTTACAGAGGCTTGAGGCAAGACATTACTTGTCTATCTATCGAGAATATCCTTCGCACAATAAACTTGTCTAAAATGATTTCACTATCAACAATAAACATGATTATAAATGAATGATGCGTAGAAAAATATAAAATTCATTTTCCAAATAATTGTTTAAATAAATAAATTTAAATTTTAATAAAATATTTTTTATTATAAAATTAATTTAATTTTTAGATGGTGAAAAAATTTTAATTTCATTGTGAAACTGCCTGACACGAGAGACAGGATGGTAGAGTTATATTTTTGAATAGTGGAAGTTTACTTTGAGCCAAAATATAATATGAATGGGACAAAAGAACAATGACCAAAGTAATCTATGTAACATTTGATGCCTTCGGTAACATTGAAGAGTTTACATTGTTTACTAAAGCTGTCAAAAGGGTTTAAAAAATTTTAAAATATATTTTTGTTTTTCCAAAAAAAAATATTTATTAGAAATGATATCATTTATTTATTAACAATATTTTTATTTTGCGATTTTTAGACCGGATATTATCACCATAAATATACTTCCAGAATACATGAAATTAATTTATACAACACTCTTAATGTGTTGTATTAAAATATACGTCCATTCACATATCCTGTACATCATATTAAAATAGATTTGTGTGTGGGCACTATTCTTTTCAAAATTTCTTTTGTTGAAAATTTGATTCTAATTGTGTGTCTTATTGTGCTAATATTTTTTAAAATTTCTTTCAATCATAAAAAATTTTAGTTGTGTGTCCCATTGTGTTAATTTTTTCTAAAATTTCTTTCGTATCGTAGAAAATTTTAGTTGTGTGTCTCATTGTGTTAATTTTTTCTAAAATTTCTTTCATATCATAAAAAATTTTAGTTGCGTGTTCTAATGTGCCAATTTTTTTTAAAATTTCTATCATATCATGAAAAATTTGATTCACTGAATCTAGTATGGATCACTACCATCTCACTCTCAAAATAGCGACGTGGCCTCACTTCTTTTGACATCCATTCACATATCCTATACATCACATTAAAATAATTTTTTTTTCAAAAATTTCTTTTATATTATAAAAAATTTAATTCTAGTATATAAAAAATTTGATTTGTACATCTAAAATTTAATTCTAGTACATTAAAAAAAAATTATTTTGTACATCCCATTATGTTAATTCTTTTTCCAAAATTTCTTTCATACCAATTTTTTTTTCGCATGCATATATGACATTAGCATGTGGAATAAAGATATTACGACTTTTATTTGAATAAAGATTGGGTACTATTACAATTTCATCATTTAAAAATATTTACGAATGAAAATAATTCATTTCACTATAATTTTAATAAAACAAAAAAAAATTATCTTGTCTTTGAAGTTCTTGAATATATCTATTTAACATACACATGTTAGAATTAGTGAAAGATCATGTACAAATCTATGTGGCTGAACTGTGTTAGTTAATTTTAATGACCTGCTGACAACTTGTAGCCTTAAAAGCCGGAAGCAAAGGGACACTCTGTAGAGATCGTGATTATCATCATGTTTAGCAACATTATTAATGTGATTAACATCGCTCTCATAGACAGAGTGTAAGGCCTTTCTGATCTCATTTTCGAAATGATAGGCTACACCAAGCCAGAGTCAGGATTTCGTCAGTTGTACTTTCGGTTAGCTGCTGCTTTCTAACTTCTGCGATCAGAGTTTCAATCCGCTTCTCTACTTCGGGGTCGGGCTTCTGCACGCAAATATACATACACATATATGTATATATATCAAGAGTGTAATAAAAATTAGAATTCCATACTCAGAAATTAATTAAGCATAATTGTATATATGTTTTACGTACCACCGCGGAGCTGTTAGAAGCATATGATGAAAGGAAATGATCCCTCCAAATGCTAGGTTGATAATTTGCTGAGCGACGATTCTCTTTGTCAGCCTTGTTGATCGAATTATTAGCGAATCTAAACTGGCAATCATTATGTACTTTTACAGCAGAAGTTTCACCTCCTTGTACGTAGAAAAGAGGACGAAAATTCCCCCTTAATCTACTGGACTAATTTTTTTTATCAAAACATTTAAAAATTTTTTTAAAAAATTGATGACGATGACGATAGAGAAATAAAAATAAAAATAAAAAATAAAATTTATGTATACAATAATTTTTTTTTATTATATATAACAGATATTAATTTTTTTTATTATGTTAATTAAAAATATAAATAATTTTAGTTTATTTTTTTTTGTTTTGTTTGGATAAGATTGGACCCATCATACTGTGTCGATCAATGTTTTGAAATTATAAATAAATAGGCCACGACAGGACACATTGGGCAATGAAAAAGTTGCCAATACTTTGTCGGAAGAAAGGCCAGTTGTGTGGCTGTAAATTGAAGGAAAACTTAATATCTCCAGTCAGACCAGTACAAAAATGACAGCTATCTATCCATCGTAAACGCAGACACAAGCATGGAGACGGAAAGAACTGAAGCAGCCCTAAGGAATCAGTTTGTCAATTTTTGAAAAAAAAACGTGTAGGTCTAATTAATTGACGATGACGATGACATTACTGAATGATTTGGATGGTTCCAATTATTTGAGCGGTGCATGAATATTGCTCAGCCAAATTTCAATTATAAATTATATAATTTAATAAATATATTTTAAATTATAAAATTTAAAAATAAATTTATAATAGATTATTTGAGAGTTGCATGTGTACATATAATCCTAAAACTTGTCATAAATTTCCAGTTTGTAGCCCATCACAGAAGAGGGCTACACCGAACTTACAAGGAGTATGGTTTTTCAATGCATGATGGGATTCATATTGATCGAATACTGAACCCAAAACCATACTCATGTTTAATTGATTTTTTTCTAACATTCTTGTGGTAAACTAATATTGAATTTCCAATATTCAACGCACCAACCCAACCCAAACTTTCCAATATTGGGATTGAGAAGGTCCAATTAGTACCCAACAGTGATGCCAGTGCCCAGTTGCAACAACTCTGCCCAACACTGGAGGTCCGGTTGATGGGGCATCCGAGGCCCCATGTGTGATGCGGAAGGGGCTGCGTTCTAGTTTAAACAAAAATCGAACAATTCGATCGATCATTTTATAAACTACCCACTTTCACATCGAGGTGGGATTCCCCCGTGAAGATGTGCTTTTGGTCACCAATGTCTATCGCCAGTCCCTCGATCTCTTGCAATTTCTCCCAAAATTCTTTATTTGGTCCCTCGGTTTCTTCTTCCTTTTGTTTTTTCCTATTTAATAACGTGCATGGAGAGGGCAGACTCGTATAGCTTTCCAGACGACCCCTCCAAGCCACTTCCGCCTATCCCAGAACACCTTGTCGTGCAAGAGAAAGATAACTAACACAACTGTTTCTTATATAGAATCTCTGATACCTAACTGATCATTTCTGGAGTAATTAGAAGCAGGTCAAACTGGAGAAGACATAACTGAGGTGACGAACAATCATAACGTTCGGTGATACGTAATTAGTTAACAGAGGTGACGAACGACTAACCCAATTCAGCACATTTTTCAACCCCAAAGATTTAAATATGTTAGTTCCCCGAACCCTGGACAGCAATTATCAATAATGGCATTTGATGGAAAACACATAAGTTCCAAGTGAAGTCCAACTTCTTTCTACAATCAATACTGAACTTGTTAAAATGATAGACTTAAAACCTTCTTTCGGATTGATCGTTGGCTGAGAAAATCTGTTGCTACGATCGACCAGATATAGATTTGCTTGCGCGAATACATCGAAAAACAGATTGAATTCAGCAATGAGATGGTTAAATGTCAATAATCTGTCTTTTTACAATTTTTCTGCAATGCAGAGAAGTCCAAGCCATGTCACTGAGAACTTCTTCTGTATGCTGAGAACTATTGTTACATATCCGTTTCTCCGACCACCATAAATTCGCTATCAAATTTCAACTACATTCCACGACACGATCGAAAACCATCAAGATTGAAGCAGAAGTACAAAGAAAAGCTGTAGTTTTTATCAACATTCAGGATTAAAGAAGAAGAAGAAGAAGAGAAACTGTAGCGTTCAAAAAGACCAGAAAGGCGCAGGTGGGAGAGAAGCCGCGGAGGCTGATGAGTTTCATGACCGGTTGCAAAACAGAGCGCGGAAATACAATTATGCTCGAAGGCAATGCGGCAGTAGTGCCATCAAGTGAGTACAAAATGACGACGGCGTCGTTTCAACTGGTAGCAGTTGATACCCATTGGATAAAATCCTAGATTGATTAAGATTCAATCCTTCCATTGCATTGTTCGAAAATAGGTGTATTAAGACATGTAAGCGGTGTATTTAGTGCTCGTCTCACTCTAGCAAATAGAGCCGAAAATATCGTCAGCTCAAAGGCCCAATTGCGGCCTAAATCTAAGATCCAGTGGTCGCATGACCACCAAAGTCTCACGCTCTGACATACATTTTACCACCGCCAGCGTTACCCAACTGCATTCAAGAAACCCGTAGAGTTCTTCAAAGAAAGAGACTGAAGAACGCATTCTCTGGTGCTGACACTTACCTTCTTTCAGTTTTGTCTCCTCGATCAAAACCGTTAACAAAATAAAAATAAGAAAAATACTTCTTTTTTTTTGTCTTTGTTTTCAGTATTTCAACGAGGAGAAGAGTTCCAAGTAAATCTCGTTTGATTTCTGTCCTACAAGAAACTGAAACACATTTTCCATTCTTAATATTTGCTATGAAACGAGGGCACCGCGAATCTTCATCTGCCTCTGAAGGGCCACCTCAACAAAGGCTTAAACATAACCCGGAAGGTGATTTTAATTTTAGCCCTTTATTGCTTATATGTTTTTGTTTTTTCAATAATTTTGTTTTTTTCGTTAATTTTTGTGGTTAATTTGATAGGTTTATGGACATGGGTTTTGTAGCTTATCCTTTAGTCCGATGAGCTGCTGCAAAAACATTAGTTTTGACCTTTGTATTGTTATTTTTTTTCCCTTTAACATGGAGGAGGTTCATTTGATTAACTTGTTGATTTCTTTGACGTGGATTTTGGGAGTTAAGAAAGTTTATCTTTTGTCTGGCAGCCAGAAAGTTGAGGAAACTGAAAATGATTAGGCTATGAATGTTTAGTTCTTTGTTGTATTAAGTATTTTTTTTTAATGATTTTTTAAGACCAGTTGTATTAGTTTCAATTAAGCAACAGTTGTAATGGAATCCACCAATGGAGCCATTAATGATGAGGAATAAATTGAAGTTTGAAATTTTAAGTTTTGTCTATTTTACGTATGGTACTAATTTTATGTTTTACTATTCTAAGTCAAGTATTTTATGTTCTGCTAGGTGATGCACGATATTTCGAGGATGACAACACCAAATTTTTTGCTAGGAAAGTGGCTGACCATTACAGTGCAAGGACAAATCAAACTTTGGAAGAGCGAGAAGCAAGTCCAATCATTCACTTGAAAAAACTTAACAATTGGGTATGCCTTGTAATTGCATGAAGTTCCCTACAAGTTCATGATAACATTGTATAGTTGAACGTTTACTAACTTATTTGACTTCTTGCTTGGTTGAACAGATTAAGAGTGTCTTAGTTCAGCTTTATGCTTGCAGAGGCGATGCTGTTCTGGATCTTGCCTGTGGCAAGGTTTTGCCCTGTGTTGTATACAAAGTTCTCAATTCGTACAAAGCTCTTTATTCCTTTTAATCCTTTCATTCTGATAATTTTTCTTTTTGGTGCATTAGGGTGGTGATCTGATCAAATGGGACAAGGCAAAAATTGGATACTATGTTGGCATTGATATAGCTGATGGCTCAGTAAGTGATTGTGCTCATGATCAGTTTGTTATCACATTTTCTGCCAAGGCTTCTTAGCTGGATTGGTTTATAATTGATGTTGTACTCGGTGACTGCATCAGTGTTTGTTGGTTTCGCTCCACTTTAGGCAATGCAAAAATGCAATTCCCCTATGGATGAGATTTCAGCTGAAAACCATTTCTTTCTTTCTTGCATCTTCAGGGTATTGGTGGTTAAATGCTTTTTTGATTGCTAATAGGTTTGATGCGTAACAATATCCAATTTTCAATCTCTAATAAGACATAGAGTTTTATGTTTTTTAACCTTCATTTTGAACTGTTCTTCTGTTATATGTGTATCACTGTCTGCCAACTAATCTTAGCAGCCAACATTTATTTACAGATAGAAGATTGCCGTACACGCTACAATGGTGATGCAGACCACCATCAGCGTCGTAAAAAGTTCAGTTTTCCCGCCCGTCTAATATGTGGGGATTGTTATGAGGTAATTGCCATAATATAGGTAGCTCATGTTGTCTTTGCACCATGAAATGAAACAAATACTGTGTAAGTGAATGTAGACATATCCAGTTACGAGCAGTGATATATACAACAGATTTGGAGCAGTAAAATTTTAGTTATCTTTGAACAGATTACTTTTGAGCAAACAGTTATTAGAAGAATGACTGCATTGTCTTAGATGCCATTGAAAGCATTAGTAAGCTGTGTTCTGCATGGATGATGTCAGGTTCGCTTGGACAAAGTTCTAGCAGATGATGCACCTTTTGATATCTGCAGTTGCCAGGTGAATAACACATTATTGTTGTTTTATCTTTTAATGCAAAACATCTTGAAAGGTTCTTATTTATCTTTTTTTTTAGTAAAATTCAGTTGCTGTGGAAAGGAATTCATGAACTGCTACTTGTCAGAAATTGAATTTGGAAACTTAATAGTTTCCAAAAATATTTCATCTTGCCCTTGCCAGTTTATAGTATTTTACTCGGATAATAAATATGGATTTCTTTGGGCTTCTTCAAGGCCTTGCAGACTCTAAAACATCAATAAATATATATTGCAGTTTGCCATGCATTACTCCTGGTCTACTGAAGCACGTGCACGGCAAGCCTTGGCCAATGTATCTGCTTTACTTCGTCCAGGAGGCACCTTCATTGGAACAATGCCAGATGCTAATGTGATAATTAAAAAGCTTAGAGAAGGTTTTATCTTGTGCCTTTTCACTTAAAATGCTGCCTAAAATCTGTGTCCTAAGTCAGAACTGTGGCATTCTTTCATTGCTTCACTTTTTCCCTTGCAATTTATGTTAAAGACTGGAGAATTTTCTTAGCTTTTCACATGTAAAAGGAACTTTTCATTTCCACAAGAATGTTCCCTTCTTGATCCATTGGATGGCAAATGCTTTCATCATTATAACATTATGGCAACAAATATAATGAAGAGTAACTAACTTTAACAGTTGTTACAGATTGGTTACTTAAGAAATTAGTAAACATGTACCACCCAAAAAATAATCCTGTACCCAAGAAAAAACTAGGAATTGGGATTGAAGGTAATGGTTTTTTGTTTCCTCATCTTTGTTTATTGACAAGAAACAGTAATTGTTATACATTTTAGTTAGTTTTACCTTCGGGTCAATCGTTGGGACATGTCTCCATCCGGGACCAGATGTCATGTAATTTGATTTTTCTTGTTCCATTTTATCTCTGCTGTATATAAAATTAGGACTGTTGGGCATGGCAGAGCAGTTTTTAATCATTCTTGATTGGAGATGCTATTTTAACTGTAAATTTGCAGCTGAAGGATTGGCCATTGGGAATAGTGTCTATTGGATACGTTTTGATGAAGAATTTTCTGATAAGGTATATTTCCTTTTGCAGTATGTGCAACCAGTCAGGTTTTAAAATTTTGGTTCTTATTTGAACAACTCAGGAATTATCACTAATATAATTTTCTAACAATTTTTTTTTGTCATATATCAGCAATTTAAATCATCTAAGCCCTTTGGCATCAAGTACAAATTTCATCTAGAGGTATTGTTTTCTATTGTAACTTTTTCAAATGTATTTTAGTTTTGGTTGAAGTTTGCAGAATTTGAATGGTGTTAACATATGACTTGCATCTGTGTAATATTTTTTAGTGGCCAAGATAACTGCTGATTTTTTCACCATAATTTCTTATGGACTTTTCTTATATTATCTTCATTTTGCCATAATCCATCTGCACTTTGTCTCAGAGATTCCCTTAATCTATTTCGCAGGATGCTGTTGATTGTCCAGAGTGGATTGTTCCCTTTCATGTCTTCAAATCGTTGGCAGAAGAGGTATATTGTTTATTAAACACATTTCTTTTCTTCACCCTTAGCAAATAAAATGGCTTTCTTCTGTTCCTTGACTGAGGTTGATTACTTTTTGATACACATTCGTCTCTTCGGAGTACTTGAAATATTTTTTTTCTGCTTTTACATCCCTAGTAGGCTCAAAGAAAGACATTATTGATAATCAATGGGATTCTTAAAAGTAGATTCTTAAAATAGATTGGTAATCAACAGTATTCACTTCTTGCAGTATGATTTGGAGCTAGTTTTTGTGAAGAACTCGCATGAATTTGTCCATGAGTATATGAAAAAACCTGAATACGTGGAACTCATGCGTAGACTTGGTGCCTTGGGTGACGGTAACCAAGATCAGAGTAAGTTCCATGCTTTGTGCATTGTGCTTTTGTTTTTAGTTGACTTGCCTCACATTAGTTGGTGGCACATTCGTATTTTTTTTTGTTTTTGCTTTGTGATGTTTAGGCACACTATCACCAGATGAATGGGAAGTAGCTTACTTGTACCTGGCATTTGTCCTAAAGAAGGTTACAGCCATTTTGTTTGTGTTTGACAACAGATATAATCCTATTATTGTTTCCCTCAGTTAACTCGCCATTGGTGAGTAGTGATGCATGATGACCATATTATATTCCTTGCAGCGTGGCCAAGCAGACCGGACACAAGTACCTGGAAGGAGAGATAAAGGGAAGATGAATATTTCGAAAGAGGACATTATGTACGTCAACAGTGACACATAATGGGCAACAAGAAAACGCCCAGGATTAATTTCAAATGAGAAGGGTGGCTGAAGGATGCACCCCCATCCCCCCGGGGGCAAAATTGGAGAGAGCATCGAACGCGACTCCTGTTAAATTCCTTGTGGCTATCCAGTTTTGTAGATTCATCAGTTTCATATTGTACGGATTTATCGCCCATTCTGAGAAAGTTCCTCGTTCCTAGTACGAATTTGCATTATATGAGCCGCAGAGGATGACAACTCTCAAACATCAGCAGTTGGTGAATGAATAACATCACTGATTTGATTTGGACTGTAATTGTTTGTCAACGTTAATTGGAAATTTTATCGTGCGTTTACAAATCAAACATCCGTTTGCAGATAAATTCTGTAGAACCCACCAAATCCCGTACATAACTTATCATATACCATTCATAGGGATTGCTTTATATGCATCAATTAAAGCAACCAGGGCACATATACATTGGCATTCAAATTATATTAAATCACATCCCAAGTAGGCACGTTCCTAACTTTGTAAGCTCGGCAAATTTACAGGAAGCTTGCCAGGATACGATATTTAAGCTCGCTTCAGCAACACCACCGCAATCACCATCATGGCCAATCCAATGAAAGAAGCTCCCAGGGTCATTTCGAATACATTTGCTGGGGCATCAGCTTCTGCAGAAGTCTTGTCTGGCGCTGAGAACCCAAATATATTCTGAAGGTAATCAGCAACATTGTTCACCATATCAACAACAGTGTGCTTGACTATCTGAATGAAATCTATAGGCGGACTTTCCGAGCCTGCATATGGGCCTTCGGTGTCTCCGACTTGGCTTGAATATGATGTTTCATCTAGCATTTTTGGAGATCCCTGATCTTGAAGCACATCATCTACAACAAATTCGTTTACACTCAGGATCCATATAAAGGAAACAGAAGGAATCCAAAACAAATATAATTTTATGAGAGACGTAGAACAAAAAAAAAGATCTTACTGTTTTTCTGAGATTGGATGAAATCTATAAGAGCGTCATTTTTCAAGACAGCATCCCACACATTTTGGTCACATACAATTGAAGCAACTACAGACTGGGCACAAACAACAAAATTGGAAACCCCCGAAATGAGGCGTATCAGTCAATGATCTTAAATCTTCAATTCAATTCAGAAATATATATATATATATATATATTTTAAAGCAACAATTTAATCAGTTCCATTAAAAGATGCTTCACACCCCTGAACCACCAAAAGAAAAAATATAAGATGCACCATTTCAAAAATCAACATACCAACGAAGAGGATAAGTACTCGTGATTAAAAAAAACCACTAACATAAGATAAATTTTAACAAACATATAGCTAGAGGATAGAAATGTATGCCTAAATATCGGCAACTAGAACGTCTAGAATCATCAATGAGTATATGATTCCGTTGACTGAAAAAACTACTTAAGAGAGGGATATCAATCCAACCTGAGCGGCAGGACTTTCACTAAGCAATTTAAATGCTTGAATAGCAGGTTTTGCCTCAGAAGCTGATTTCGGGTCACAAGAAATACAGCTCCTGGTCTCTAAATATTCTGAGTTTGCAAGCAATGGCAGGCAGCATCCCTGACCAAATATGACTGGAGCAACATGTTCACATATGCTGGAATTTGGAGATGACAGATGAACCCTACAAATATAATGTTCGTTAAAGCCATGGAAGAAAACGAATTAGGAGAGGCGAAAGAAATAATTACTATAACGTGCAGGTAAGAGAACCAGTTAGCATTTCCGGAGTATGCCAGAGAAGTTCGCGTTTATTCAGGAGAGCTTTTGATGTTACTAAAAGTGCATTCAGACTCCGGAAAAAATTTGATGCTCGTCTACAGTGTTTGTGTTTCATTACAGAATACTATTGGTGACGCACTTTCAGAGTTAAATATATTTGGGATTGTTTTCTTCATCAACACCCAATGGATAAAATTAAATAAGGCAGTTTCATGTGGTGCTAGGGAAAAGCACTCTCTACAAAACAATTCTAATTGGCCAGGAAGAAACTAAGACGAGAAAATCAAAACTAAATTCAAATACGTAAAAAGGGTAGTTAAGATCAAACTTTCAACACAGATAGCGTACTATATATGTATATAAATAGCAAACATTGGAAATTTAAATCACATACTTATCCAAGGCATCTTTGAGATCAGACGTGGCTTCCTTAGCCTCCTCAAGGCTCGGCACGCCGCCAAATACAACCCTAGCCACCGGCCCAGATGATTCCCCCACCACATCTTCCACCCCTCCCGCAAACTCCCACTCATCCACCATCTCCCACGTAGCCTTCTGTACCTCCGCGACACCGCCGCCGGAGACATTCCCACATGATATGGTAGCCGCGACGGGACGCGAAATGTTTCTCAGAGACTGCGATGTGGGCGGAACAGAAGACAGGCCAACACGCAACCCACCGTTTAAAGCTCCAAGTCCCGCAACCTTACGGGCGGCTCGCACCGCTGCTCCCCCTCCCATGATACAAAAATGATTGAAAGAAACCGAACCGTTTCAAGAACCTCGAACGCTTTGGCTGTTGCTTATTGCTTAGCAATTTCTAGCTGCTTCGTTCCATTCAAGGACAGTTTATTTTTCCTTTTCTTTTGCGTGGGTAATACTCATAATTTATGGCTATATGTCTCTACGGCAGGGCATGTTACAATTTTCTTGTAAGTTCCAATGAAATATTGCCACCTCATTAGACGAATTCTGTCGACACCATTAGTTTAGATTTTTATTACATGTTTTTGTGTTGTTCGATGTAGAGGATCAATGCGCCGGAAGTGTTGGCGCCTCTCGAGGAGACTTTCGCGGCTCTTTACAATAGTGCCACGTCAACACTTTTGTCAGGGCCGCTTCGTGAGTTTCAGGTGTCTCTCGTGGATACGGGGATTATGTTGAAGAAGGATTTGTGTGGGACCCATGAACCAAGCACCCATCCAGGATATTTAGAGCAGTGATTTTGTGGCCACTAGGCGGTTGGAAATTCACAAATCCATTATTCATTGATGGTTTGTATAATAACTACACTAACCCAGCCCATAACTTTAGACTTTTGAGTCTTTAAAATACGAGCCCGGCTAGAACACGGCCCAGTTCAAACCCAATCTCGCTAGGAGTTGGAAGGCACAGTAACCAGCCAGCCAGCTGCTAGGTTAATCGACCTACCTAATCACCATTAATCAATCTGTGTCGTTTTACCTAAACCAATTTTTAATCATCGTATTATACTAATTAATACTGTGATTCCCAAGTAGCTGAACTGCCGACCCAGTTTAAGTACATATAAATTAATGTAATTAATTTATTGATGATATTATAGAAGCCAAATGCACAAGACAACGACCAAATTTGTATCAGAATACAAATTCAAAATATCTTACGATACAACCGTCGAGGCACACTCGCACTCAACCCGAGGACAGAAAAGTTGCAAATGTGCTCCAACACGATGCACCACCGGACCCCGTCGGTCCGTGTCAGCCACACAACAAACAAAGGGTCCCGGGGCCACCCCGTTCCCGCGTGAAATAAAATCTTATTTAACTGTAACAACGTACATTGTGTGTTAGCAAGGCAGATTTTTTTAAAAAATAAATAAAAAGAACGTTGTCGTAATAATAAAGTGAAGAAAAAGAAAACTGGTTGTCTGTACAACAGGGCATAATTTGCCCGTGAAGACAGGCTTTTACCTAAAGTCACCTCTAACTAATTAATGTTTACTAAAAATAAAAGTCGATTTGGTTAAGTGATTTTGATTTGAATCTAAATTTCGATTTAATACAATAATTAAGTTGGATTATATTGAATTTTCAAAGAAATTAATTAATTTCTAATAAAATTTAAGAAATGCTAAAAAAATTAATAATATTATAATAATAATAATAATAATTAAGAGAAGGGATTCATTGCTTGGGTTGTAATCTGGTCTTCGTTCTTGAAGAGACAAGGAATTGAGGAAAAAGTTGGGAAGATTGCAACTTGTAACATGATAAGGGCATATGATTCCATAATTTATTTACAAGTCCTACACCAACCAACGTCATTCATTAGAAAACTATGAATTATTACATTAATAATTAAAAAACAAAAAGTTGGGGAACACAAAAGGTGACAAACACACACAGCTTGGCATCTTCTATCTGAGGGTCTCAACAAATTCTTTCTCCTTCCTCGCATGATTCTTCAATGCACCTGCAAAATCACATGATTAGTCTCTTGACATAATTATATTTACAGAGAAATGTGCTTCTGATTGTATTGTCTGGCGTGGAAGGAAAGTTCCTTCATTTAAATTTAAGAGAAAACAAACAAAACGACAAAGAAAGTAACAAACGTATAGAAAGAGGAGGAGGAAATAACAGTCTGTAGTCAGTAGTCAGTTTCTGAAACAGAGCACAGCACCTGCACTCTCGTTTCGTTTCTTATGGGAGAAAGAAACCAGATTCAGAAGAAGAAGAAGAAGGAGTAGGAGAAGAAAATGCATGCTACATAATTAATTAATTAATTACCTTGGGGTTTACAATCAGGGGGGTATTCGAAGAGAGAAAGAGAAAATTCTTTGTGAGCAACACCAATATCAAACAAAATGATGCCAGATTTAGGATCATCCACGATGATGTCTTTCACAGGTAGCCAAAGGAAGAGTTCTTCCTGTGACAAACCCACAACCCCAGTCAGTCTTCCATAGCTCAGATTTGCCCTAAATACACTCTCAAAATAAACCCTGTTCTCATATTTCGTAAAGCACGGCCCTTCAAGCTCCACCTCGAGAATCCCATCTTCAGACACTCTGTAAGACTTCACTTCCTTGGGTAAAAGACCAGGCGGCAAACCTCTTGCCCTCAGAAGATCATGAATTGAAGAATAACTTAAACAAAATGGCACGAACAGAATGAGAAAGATCAAGCAACGACATATAAATAAGACTCCGTTTTTGTTGCCAAAGATGAAGATTGCCATGCCCTTTTTTTTTGTGTGTGTGTGTTGGGGGATGGGTGGGGGGTTATGTCCAAAAAAGAGTTAATTACGAGAGGGAAATAAAAAGGAAGGAGTTAAGGCGGAGTAGCTGAAGGGAGGTGGAAAGTGGAAAGGCCGTTTAAAAAAAGAGCAATTTACAACTGAGTTTACTGTTTTACCCTTTTGGTTGTTGGATGACTGGGGCCAAAATTGGATTCCTGCTTGGATTTTGGAATGAAAGCAATTAATGTCTTGTAATGTATCACCTAATGATCATTAATTATAGCTGGGGTTACTTATTTTGTAAAAGTGATTGCATCCCATCACTTGCTTAATTTTCATGCTTTTAGTGTCTTGTCTTGAGCTCTGCATTTGCTGTATATTATTATTATTATTGTTGGGCTATGAATGTATTTTTAACCATTAATTTTTAATTTTGTAATATTATGATGGGTATTTATTTAAATTACATCATAAAATTATTAAAAATAAATTGCCAGAAAATAATTTCAATAATTATATAAAATAGTTAACCACGACAAATTGCATGCCTTTATATCAATCAATCTACGTCAGTGTTTGTTCAGATTTTATCATAAGACAATGACATTTCAGATGCTTTTTATCTTACGATAACTCATAAGCTCAAGTAATTAAAAATTCCATGGCACCGATAGAATTAACCGTGGTTAAAAACTGATGGGTATTTCGGTTGGATTCCGAAGAACACGAGGCATGTAACTGTTGGGTTGTGCTGTGTCTGCAGTCAAAGAGCCCGTCTGAATAACTGAACTGGGGTGAAAATGGTAATTTCACCTTCGCGAGATAAGGTTTGGATTTTCAATTTAATATTATTTTTACTATGGTTCAATTTAAAAAATAAAGAGATATAAAAGATACTTCATTTACATTTTTGCCATATAAGGGCCATGCGATGACAAGACCAGGGTTACAGATAATGATATAATCTTACCCTGGGGTAGCTGGGTGGGTCACCTGGCGAGCTGATTTCGAGCAAGTGGATCAAAAGAGTGAATAATTTGTGTTAAAACTTTTGGCCCACGTGTGGGACATGCAGGCCCCCACGCGTGACATGTGCGTGAACTCTTCCATAATGGTTTGCTTTGCTTTGTCTTGCCTTGAGCGTGTTCCAACAGTATAATTAGAATAAATAATATTATTATTATTTTTAATACAACATCAACTTGATTTTATCTTCTTCCTAAAAAATCTTCACCTGTTTACAAAAAATTAATAATTTTAAATTAATTAATCAAAATTATTACAGTGATATTTGATTAAATAAATAAGATTAGGAAAGTATAAATTTCGGATTGTATTGAAAAAGAGAATGGAAACAGGAAGGCGAGAGGATCGATGTAGTAGCTGAAAAAGAGGTTCCATAGAACACGGGGACCTGCCCTTTGCCAAACACCTCACGATTAACCCTTCCTTAATCGTTATTATCTGCCTCTAATTCCTCTGTGTTTTTTTATTAATTAATTGACAGTTGCTTGCTTGCAAACACACTCCTAATCCTATGTGGCACGCCATAAATTCTTTGAATCATCATTAACATCTGCATTGATCAGAAGATCATAAACTAGTTAAACAGAATTGTGCATACGGATATCGGCGTTAATAATGTAAGACAGTAGCGAGTAATAAACTGGGAAAGATGGCAGTCCGGCATTAAAATGGCAACAGCGTATAATGATTAGATTTTAGGAGAACGGAGGGATACTTGATATCGATGATCTTCAAGTACCATAATGGAATGAGCGAGTTGTCAAGACCACAAGTCAGAGATGTACGTTCCCACAAGGAATCCAGATTGCATTTTTTTTGTTGAGCGTTTTTTATTCAGAGTTGCAGAGAGGTTCAGAAGCAGAGTTGCTCCGCTACATAAAATTGAACAACCAATAGCCTTACTCAGATACTTATGCACATGGTGACAGATTGTAATATGAACCTTCCAAATTAATAAGCCTCTATAACTCAGTAGTAGAGCTTTTGTTATCTCACCAGAAAAAGCCTTCCACATAGGGAATAAAATTGCAGAAAACGAATCCAGTCCCATTACAGCTCAAACAGTAGAATAGTTGATTGATCGACATCTCGACAATTTTAAAGTTGGGTTCCCACTTATTCTTAATTGGCTTACTTACAACATAGATGCAGTTACAAATACTGTTAAACTTGAGTATTTCATTTATCATGGCTCCGACTCGGAGGTCACTTAATCATGCTGTATGTCCAAGCACAATCCTGTCCACAATTTCTCTGATTGTGTCACACATGAAGATAACGGTACCATGGAAATTGAGCAACTCAATAACTAAATCAAGGATCAAAATGACCAAATTTCATTTAATTGATCTAAAATGAACTCTATATTAAAGCCAAATGAACAATCTGATACAAGAGTACTAATCCACAGTGAGCCTCAGGTAATCACACAATCTTAGCAGACAATGTTTCAAATTACAGGCCCAGATGATCAAAATAAATAAAAAGAAAACATGATTACCATAGAACAGTGTCTGAATCACATAATCAATATCCACGACAAAAACTATCAAGAATGGCCAAGTACCCAAAAACAGTGTGCCTTGATTACGTAGTTCATTGACAAGGTGGCGGCAGTATAAGTTGGCTTTGGAGTCATGAACTGTTTAAAATGATGAAGCAAATATCAATAGAAATTTTGACACATAAAACCATAATTAGATAATCAATCTACAAAACTGCATTTCTGTACCTCATGAAGATGTTGAATCTGACTTAGCAGCTGCTTGTCTTGTTCTTCTCTGTTCAGGAGGTGGGCCATCTCTTCGTCTCTCATATCTTTTGCTCACATATTTTGATTCCTTTCGTTTGTTCGGTTGATAAGTGGGATACGTGCAGGGAATGATCTCTCCATTCACATATTTATCACCTACAAACCCCACATGATAAGTAACAAAGCACATCACATGAACAGAGGATTAAAGCATCGTGGTAATGCATGATTATCGACGGCTTTGTTTTACCAATTAGCGAGAAAAAACAAACCTCCATAATCTTTATTTTTGACATCTATGTATGAATCCGGTAACACCCAGAGAACGCCAGGCAGTCCTATAATAGGTACAATACACCTTAGTCCTCATTGGTCATGAATAATAAACAGGATAAATAAACAAGCAAGTGCCTTAATTATCTACATACCTTTGAATTTCTCAGAGGTATCTTCAGATACAGTGCGTTGGAATCCAGTATAAGTGGTGGTGCTAAAAGCATACATATTTTTCTTTGCTTCTTCCATACCAAACCTGTAAGCTTCACTAGAGTATATTGATGGGAAAAGTTTCTCGAAGAGTTGAGCGTTAAAAAGAGACCTGCCATTGCACACTAACCATACCAAACCATGCATACATTACATATTGATAAAAAAGAAAAAGAAAAAGATAATATGCAGTCTATAGAACAGACAAAATCTAGAATCATCTTGATAGTAATTTTATCATGAACCCAGTACAGAAAATTGTTCACATATCTTCTTCCCGCTTCTACCAATCAGAAGTACCCCAAGGAAAACTTTGTCCTGAAAAAGATTATTCTGGATACAATTTTCAAATTTTTAGGATAGTAATATATAGCTGTAAAAACAAAAGATTGTTAACAGTAAATCCAGCAAAATTCCCACACCTTCACACTTAAACTTCAATGTCTTCTTAATAAATCTACTCAACCAGCCATTTTCTCCGCACACAAAGCTAAAACATAAACACATACACCCGCCAGATTAGGAAAAAAAAACTTCGATGGAAGTTAAAAGTATTTTTCTTCCAAATAGCAGTTTTTAACCTGACAAACCAAGGTTAAAAAATATTTTCGCCAATAATAGAACACCCAATAAACATCTTAGTATTATCTATTGTCTGTAGGGAGCAAGGAAGCGAGCAGAGAAGCACCTTCCAAGAGCAGTAGCAAGAGTATTGACATAAGTTTCAATCATTTGCTCTCTAGTGGGAGCCGTGTCTTTCGGGAACTCCATAACAATAAGCCAATGGTTGTAATCACATCCCGGTAACATAATCGTCTCTCTCGGTTCATTGCCGCTGCTTCTCTTTGACGAGTAGTCGTTGTCTGTTGGTCCAGCTTTAACGGTTAAAATCGAGAGAGAGTGGCAGAGAGACGGAAGCTGAAGACTCGGCGAGCTGACTCGGGGGCCGAGAGTGAGTTGAGGGCGAGGTGAAAGAGGGGGCCTAGGTGCAAGAAGTGATGGCGTGTATAGAGTCGCCATTCTTGATTCGGAGAGAAATTGTGCGTGGCTTGATTATCGGATCGGAAGCGATACGTGAATAAGTTGGGCTATTGGCTACATGGGCTTTCTTTCTATCTTGGAAGGAATTAAATGGACTTCCTTACAAATAAAGGGGCCTGGTCTCCGAGAAGTTCTCGGCTTTGTCGAGAAGCAGTGCTCTTATCTAGTCAAGCCTGACTATCCCCTGGCTCTTACTCTTCACTATCACGATGCCCTAAAAGTGGAGTCTAACATACTTTGTTAAATTCTATATAAAAAATTCAATATCAAACTCATAAAAAGTTCAGGGTCTGTACTTCGAAATGGGGGAATTTTGTTAAATAATGCATAGTTTGATTGACGGGTATTACTGTAAAGTCTAAAACTTAGCTGTTCAGCGAATGATCACCGTCTGAGGAATCACTGATTGAAATTTTCTATACCCAAACAATGAAACATTCCATAATGCCTCTCTTCAATGGCATATTAGCCTCGTATATTCTTGATTTCAATGCCACTTTTCCACATCCACGAACCAGCTCAATCTTCATTGGTCTAACAGTTTGTTTTGCTCCAATGTAGTACACACGTCATACACATATACAGTGGCAACATGACAGATTTCCATATTCAAAATTGTTGTAATATTTGATTAAGGTTTTATAATGTCCAATGATATTTCTGTATTTTTTCACTCTGAAGTTTTAGCTTTCAGCGTCATTCAAAAGGGCATAGTTTCAGGTCCTGATTGGGGCTTTCAGCAGCTTGGTAAAGGATAGATATCCATAGTTCATTCCTTAACCAACAACCAACGATGGCTGTTTCAAGCTAATTTCTGCTAGCACCAGGCTTTCTCAAGCTGTTATTGATGAAATTGGAGTTACAGAAGCGTAAACCAAGATCAAATTCATAACAAATAATTGCACATATGGAGCTCTATTACACAGGAATTAATACAGGTTTTTTTCAGTCCCCTGCTTTTCCGCTGAGGGATGATGGTGTTGTTTTTGCATCTTAGTACCTGACTAGCTGTTTCTGTATTTATACGTTTAGTGGAAAGGGTAAATCCCGACTCTTTTTCAATGGGCCGCAGAATCATCCCATTTCAATTAGTGTGAAGACGAACAAGAAATTGGGTTCCACCAAGGCCTAAAGATTAATAGTAAGTACTTCAAAAGCAGAAAGTGTTCTTCCGGTTCTTGATATTCAATCCATTGCAGGCCCGGCGTATGGAGTGTACCTTCCACTAAAAATAAATAAATAAGCAAAGAATAATGTCACTCTTGTCACGTTGACAAACAGAAACCAACATCCCTGAAAATGATTGGCTCTTTCCAAGTTCTTTGCTTCCCGCTAGAGATGTGTGTGTTGTAAGTTCTGTTTCCGTCACCATACAATCATGCTGGGCAAAGTCCTGTTTCCAGATTAGAGCGCATCCCAATACCAATGAAACTTCCCCACTCAACAAAGACAAATTATCTGCTCTCTTATCTTCATTTTCAAACTCTACCCATTTGATCATTTGTCAAATTGAAGTTGGTAGTGTTTGATAGTTGGAAGTCTCTCGCCAGCCTGTCTATCTGTAAATCAACACTGTCCCTAACAGATAACTAATCAATGCCTCCATTTTTCTTGTGCTTAATAAACTATCATATAATTCTACCATTCGAATGATGAAATCCCCTGATTAATGGACATTTACAATTTCTCCAATTTTCTCTTTCTTTCTTAATCTTCTTTATCCATTACCAAAAGCAACTAACACACAAAACCCTTTGACTAACATCAATAAATGACTAACTTCATTACAACCCTCTTTAGTCTTGTTGATATTCAACCATGCGTGACACGTTAGGAAGACATTAGACAAAACCCTCTCAACAACCATACTAAGATAATATTAATAACAATTACACACACATTTTGGGCACGCAACCAAGAATTTTAGGCACTACAGTGGCATATGATAGGTGCAATTTTTTCAAATGATAACCCAAATTGCTACAAATATAATAGTATTAATGAAGAATTTGTCTTGATCTTAATTTATGCTTTAATTAATCGTAAATTATTGAAAGATTAGGTGTCCATGATACATGACCAAATGTCAGATTTACGACTTTATTTTCCATAATATTTAATTAGCGTAGACAATTAATTATTTGGCCATTTAAATAATGAGGAGCTATAGTCTACCCCTTACAGTGACAGCATTGCTGTGCATGACAAAATAATGGGCCCAAATAGCGCCGACCGGGCTCTTAGCGGGGGCCCAGCTAGGAAACAAAGAGGATTTCCTCACGCGTGGGTGGGGTTTCAGGAGCAGTCAAAGTCAACATTCTTCAAAGGGACACACGTGTTATTGTCCGACATCGCGTCACGTGTGAGAGCGACGTTGGATTGTGCCTCCTCAACCACCCAAGTTGGGCCGTCGCCACCGAAACGTAACCATTCACGTGAAATTTTGGCCCATGTTGTTTTTTTATTTCTTTGTTGTAGCACTGTTAATTTGCTAGCCTTATTTAATGATTAGTATTTTTAATGTGCCACATTTTTTATGGTACTATTTTTGGGTCCTCGTGTTTTATTATTAATTTTTTCTTTTATTTAATTCTCGCTTTTGACTAAGTTATTTAATTATGATTAATAACGAGCAATTAAAAATAATTATCTTCTTTATCTATCGTTACAAAAGGTTAACGTTTTTATGAAAATATATAAAAATATTTTAAAAAATATTTTTTTTTAGAGTTTTTCTTGACTAAAAATTAAATACAAATCACTGTAAAATGCTCTTAAATCGAATCTTTAGTACATAAACGAATATGAAAATAAAAAGCATAAAACACAAACGAGGGGTCCCTTTCCTTCTCCAAAATAATGAACTTTCTTTCATTGTCTATCTAACATCAACTTCAACAATGCTTCATTATTGTTACAACTTTCACTATCCATCAATCCTCTTTTAAGGGTAATGTAAATTATAAAGGATACCCATCCTAGTCATTGTTGGATTAGTTGTCTCTAAAAGCAAAACCCCAAAAAGTTTTTCTAACTTTTTGTTAATCATATATTTCAATCACCTTCTTTTCATCATTGTTTGTTTAGATTATGAAAAATATCTTTCTTAACCCCAATCACAATCATCTCATCAAGCAATTTCACCGTATCAATTGCTTAAATTATGTACAATACGATACTAAACTAAACGCTATCATGTTGTCACAAGTACTACAGTATTGATTTTGAAATGTTGAATTTCTAGAGATGATGTATTGATTGATTCCATCATTAAGTGTTTAGCAAAGTATATCAAACACTTCAAGATTAACCATAAATTAACAATGGCATAAACAAATTCAATACACTCTAAATACTAACATGTAATTAATACATAATAAATTAAAATATCTTGAAATAATTTTTAAAAATATAAATAATATTTTATAATTTTAAAATTTATTATTTCTAACTCGTGTTAAGTTCAATTAGCATATGTTTATACCTTTATAGTAAAGGTTGGACGTTGAGGGAATTGATAACCACAAAGACCATAAATGATTGACGGTCTCTCCGGTTGAGATTATTTGATAACACGAAAGTTGTCTCTTGCCACATGGCATAACGGCAATCTGCTAGACCATCGACCCTAGAGTGGTATCAACAGTACTTTACCACTTTTGTTATATTACATATAATGCTTGTAATGTAGAGAGAACAACAAGCATATAATTTTAAACCTTAAATTGTAATAGATTTAATAATAATTCAAGTATTTTATTTTGAATTCAAATTTGTCTTAAAATTAAAAGTAGAATTAAAATAGGGACAATCCCACGTGGATTCCTGTAACGGCATTGGCCTGATAGAAGTGGACCCCACATAGTGAGAAAAAGAGATGGAGAGCTTCTTGAGTACTCACGTCTAGTCAACGCTTATTGCATGCCACGTGTAGCATATCGAGGCATGGTCCCCCACCCGCAAGGAGAAAAGAGAAACACGCGCGCGCGCGCGCCCCAAACCCATCCGAATATTTCCTCAGCCGGATTCTGCGCTTCTCGGGAACCCATTTGAATTGATAACTTGCATGGGAATGGACTGTGGGCCCCACCGACAGCTAGATCGTTAGATATGTGGATTTGTCTCTTTGCCCCTCCCCTTCCCCTCGCTCTTCCTCTCCTCGCCGATTTTTTTTCTTTTATTAGGACGAGAAATATTTGTATTAATTTAGGTAGAAAAATAAATTGGATTATTAATCTCTAATTAGCGGTAATCATCCTCAGGCATAGGCCTCAATGTACTTCAATTCAAGAATTATATACTAGTAAGTGCTTCATACTGAAGCACCGAGGTAAAGTGCTTTTGCTAAAATGCACTATTTAGGTAATTAAGTGCTTTTTTGTTTGCTTTGGTAGGGAAGGAGATGGGTAAAGATAATGTTAAGTCGAAAACCAGATATCTCTTTCAACTTTCCTACTAGAGTAAGTAAAACTTGGTCTTTAATTTAATAGCACTAGGTTGCTATAGATATATGCAAAACAGCTTGTTAGCCAGGCTAGGAGGGGTAGCTAGCAACACGCAACTCTTGTATCAACAAGCAAGATTGAAATGATCACTTGAATATTGCCTCCTCCAAGTGGTAGCCATTCTTGAATTTCATTCCCAATTAAGTAGATGCAGCTTTCAACTTCAATTTTCTTGTGGATGGGATAGGAATGAATGGCACAGCAAATGAATGACTTAGAATTCAAAATATTTAAGGATATCCCACCTTGATTTTACATGGAATCAAAGCACTTGAGTAGGCTCTATAAGTTCTTAAAGATAAAAGATCATACGCTAGAATTTTTCAAGTCAAAATGGTTGATCATTTCTTATGGTACAAGCTTAACGTGTTGAGAAGAAATACATTTGTAAGCCATGTATATAAAATGTTATTATGCTGGCCTGCCAACCTACTTCTTTTCAATAGAGTCACCATTGCCCCTTCAACATCATCAATCAATTTTGATTTCACAACACAATTTGATGGATACCCATCAACCCCAACCTCAACCCTCCCAAGCAATGTTTGATGAAAAATAATTAAGGATGTGAGAGAATGAATTGACGTGTTAGAGGTAACACCCTGATTTGTATTTTTAATTGGGTATTCATTCACAGAACCCGTTATTTAGAGCATCTACAGGTTGCCGTGCTTGTTGAAAAACGAACATCCCTACGGAAAGCATTTTGGACCATTTATCAAAAGAGACCAAAATCATCCCCCCAAAATCATCCAAAAGCATATATATATATATATATATATATATATATATATGTAACAAAAGCACTGATACAAATTCATTATCTGCAATTTTGTCGACTTCATAATTTCCTTAGTTATGTTTTCCTGTTGTACACAATAGACTACTTTCTGCACCATGTTTACACCCAATAGTCACTGCTGTTCACAAGCAGAGCAATTCCTCGGCGATTGTATTGGGTGTAAACATGGTGCAGAAAAGTAGTCTATTGTGTACAACAGGAAAACATAACTAAGGAAATTATGAAGTCGACAAAATTGCAGATAATGAATTTGTAAACAGTTCTCTGCACCGCAATACAAAAGAGAGACCTTATCTCCTCTCCATCCAACCACGTAAAAACCATTAAATGCTTCTTTTAAAAAAATGATTTTTTTTTCCTTTTAAAATCTGAAATTCTGAAAAACGTCTCTGAATATTGTCTCTCGTTTTCTGGGGTTCTGTCTGGAGACTGCTATAATTGTCAGTCTGACCTCGTGAAAAACTGTTTTCTAAAAAACAAAAGTGCTTTTGTTTGTTTTCTCAGACAAAAGCAAAGAGAGGGAACAACTTCTGATTCTACCTTATCTGTCCTGCCACTCCAGAACAAAAATTGTTTTGGCCGTTCAACAGTTTTTGTCTTCTGAGTTTTTTATTCTTTGTAAGAATTCCCGGCTACTTTTATGGCTACAACAGAGTTGGGTCCGACTGACCT
This sequence comes from Xylocarpus granatum, assembly GCA_019650275.1. Taxonomy (NCBI): domain Eukaryota; kingdom Viridiplantae; phylum Streptophyta; class Magnoliopsida; order Sapindales; family Meliaceae; genus Xylocarpus; species Xylocarpus granatum. Next base: position 117,164 of record BNST01002061.1, read on the forward strand.
ATAATTATAATAAGAGTGTTTCTTCCTGCCTTACATGGTTTATTTTGTCATATTCATAATACGTCACACCAAACTCATATTCAATGTGTATTAAATAATGGAATTCATGTTCGTCAAGAAATGGGCAGGCTGCTGATATTTTCCTGGAAAACGCAAGAGAAATAAATATTCTTCCCAGAACCTGACCAGCAATAATCTTCCTCTTGAGCCAAGACCGTCTGTTGTAACAGTAGATTCTTTTAGAAGTCAAAAGCGAGTGAATTATTATGGCTTTTATTTAATTAATTGTGCAGCTGGGTTTGTAGAAACTTCCGGGTTTGTAAAATGAGATCCCAGGAGGGTAAATTTTATTGGTCCCTTTATGCCATACTGAGGAAGGTTACTGACCCATGAAAGTTATTAAATTTATATTTTCGAGGGAATAACTTGGCGACATATAATAAATCTATATGTCAAAAAGCTAGTATGCTTTTTGTGAAAATAATAGAAAAAAAGAAAAGAGGAGTTCTAGTGGGTCGAATTCGGCTTTCTTGTTTGCCGTTTTAGTAAATTGCTCATGAGACTTCAATGGCCAGGTTTCCTGGCTGGAATAATTATTGCAAAGAAAGAAGTTGCTCAAGCAATAATACTCAAAAAAGAGAGAGAGAGGGAGAGGATTTCCTTGAAACATGAACTGTTTTTGTACATGGCTAATTCAGAAGTCCCTGTGCATGATAAACAACGGTTAAAAAAGATTTAAAAAGGAGGTGGGGGTGGGGGGTTAAAGAAGACATAATAAAAAAAAACATGGGGTTGACCTACGAAAGGGTCCTTAGCAGTTTCCTACGACGATCACAAAAACAGTTCTTGTGAACCTCCTCCATGAGAAGCTACAAAAAGACTTAAACAGTTTGAGCCTTTCCATTGATTTCTTCAATTCTTGTGGCCTTGTTGCTCCATTGCTTGTGACCAGGAACCCACTTGGGACATTTGGGACTGAAGTAGTTTGAGACAACCCTGGAGTTCAAAAGCTCAACAATGGGTGCAAATTTCACACATCTTGGTGTCTTGTACTGGTTTATTGATGCACCTAAGCTAATAGCATAATCCATGAGCTTGTCAAAACTCCCTGATTCAACAATCTTGATCTCAAGTGGCCCAATTGATTTATCACTGACACGGCCTTGGCGATAAACACTGTTGAGTGATTCTTCAATGGTTAAGCAACAGTCCTCAAAGACTGAGGGAGGAATTGGGGTTGTACCTTTGAGGCTAAGCTCCCAATACAGCACATAATGACCAGGAATTGATGTGGTATCCGCATAGCTTGTGTACTCAGATAGTGTTGCATCAAATGGAACCAAATGGTTCACAGCATTCTTGACAGCGTTTTGTAGCTCAACCTCATCAGTCTTGTCAGAATCAATGCTGAGCACCACATTTTTCCTGCATATGAAGTTGAATTGTGGTGCCTTGTTCTTGAATCCAGCCACTCTTAGCACATCTCCGACTCTATAGCGATAAAGTCCTAAAGAAAATGGACACATGCAGTAAGCATAAACATGCAACAGTTATATACATATTTGTTTTAAGTATCTACACATTTAACTGAACAATGGAAATAAATAGATTTACCAGCATATGTGGTGACCACAAGCTCATATTCTTGGCCAAGTTTGACATCAACAAGATCCACCAACTCTTGCTGCTCCTTTTCATTGAGTGTTTTGGGCATGGAAATAGAGTTTGTCACACCATTGTTTCTGTGGACTGGCAAGAACTCAAAATAGGCCATGGTAGGAATAAGGGTATATGAAACTTCGCCTGGTTTGCAAAGTGGGTTAAGGTTGACACCAAAGTAGCACTCAGAGGAAGCATACATGGTGCAAACAAGGGGAAGGCCATTGCTATAATAATCAAGAGTTGGGATATACTGTGACATGGTCCCAGTCACAATAACATCAACATACTTTGTGTTGGGCCATAACCTTGTTATGATCCCTTGCCAGGAATCCTTCCTGCACTCATTTTCAATGAAATCAGCAAGTTTCGGGTCTGGTTTAAGGATCTTCATGACTGCTGCTCTGACAGATGGATCGGTAATTTGAGAGTCAATGGTGCCATTTCGAATATCATTAACAAGAAGAGGCCAATGTTTCTCAAGAAATCTAATCGCCCTAATGAAACCAGAGGCAAAAACAGCACCAACCCTGAGAACTTCTTTGTTTTGGCGAAGGCCACAAAGCAATTGAGAGTACATGCTTTGGTAGGAATCAGGACACAGAATGGTTTCAGTTGGGCTAGTGTAGTTGGTGTGAGGGTCATGAGGCCTATCTTTAAAATGGGAGCTCTTGTAGTAGCTGGTTAAAACTGGGCGAGCCACAAGGCCACCGGGTGTTTCGGCCTCGGATTTTATGAACAAAAAGTACATTCCTTTGCCTTTCTCCAGACCAGCAACAAACTGGCTCATTACAGGCATCAATAGGCTGTAGAGCAGTGACCTCCTCTCCAGTTCTTCTTCAATTGTTGGCATCAACTTTCTCTCCCCTCCCGATGTACCAGAGCTACAAAAATGAAACAAACCCATTAAACCAAACCATCCAAATAAACATTTAAAACAGCTTATAATTCAAAAGGCACAAAAAATTGAACAACCCATTAAGCCGGAACTAACAACTTTAAAGTAACACAAGCTAGAAGCCAGAAAAATCTTGATGAATCAAGCGGGCAAAAACTAACCAGAACACGCCAAAATTTGAAATTTAACAGGTGAAAGGTCTGTGCTTTTACCTTGTCAAGAACTCAGAAATGGCCTTGGAGCAGAGGATTGGAGAGGTATCTCCATTGGCAATACGATTGATATCAGGTTGGATATCCTCATAAGTGATCACAGGGAGGACTTTCTTGAAAGTCTCTCTGTCAGTATGGCCGTTAAGGTCATGTCTTCGCAAGTACTCAACATGAGCATTGCAGGAGAGGATCTCTGAAAGAACCTTCTTTTGAACCTCATCAGCGTTTGTAGTAACATTTTCAATGAACTCAAGTGTCTTCTTGTTCTTCTCAGCAAGATGGTAATCAGTTGGCTTTAATGTGTTATTAGGTGCTTCAGGCATGGTTTTTTCTTTTCAGTTTCCAAGAGAAAGAAAAAGAGAGAAGTGTCAACAGTTTTGTGTGAGAGAGAATTGGAGGTAATAAACTACTGCTGGCAATAGGCTAAAGACTAACAGAGAGGATTCTGTTGTTTTTGTGTGAGGGAAAAAGGAAGAGAGAACTGGGTATATATAGAGGGGGAAATGAAGGTGGCTATGCTTCATTAGAGGGACTAGAGAGTAAACAAAGACAACACTAGAGGACATAATAGCAATTATGCTAGCCTTTGCGTCATTTATCTCATCTAGTTTTCCTTTTCCGAACATCCTTCGATGACCCCCATGAACATTAACATTCCATGCTTTTATGGTCAAATAACATGTTTTTAATAAAGTTTGGACTTGCAAATTCCCTCTTGAATTGGCATACATACTATCAAGCAATAACCCATTCTTGCCTCTAGTTTTTCCAACGCACCATTCTTCAATTTGGTTATTTCCTTCAAATTTTTATGCCAAAAGGTACCACATTGCAAACGTGAGCAAGCAAATAATTAAAAGATGTAAAACTAATTAATATATGTCAAATTTTATTTTAATGAAAATTAAAAATAACATTTTTATTTGGAAAATTTGCGTCCCATCCCACCTTCTCAAGATGTTAGAAGGCCATATCCAGACATTTCTAACCGGACACATCCGGTGAAAATGTCGACGTAAAGACCGGCAGCTTCCGGTAGACCGGCAGTAATTTCACCGGTTACACGGGTGCTTGTACTGCGGGTGTTTCACAAAAAACGGCGTAACGTTTACTATCTCCCGGTATATTAAGTCAATAATACATCACAACAACTATACGGCAGGGAGAATGGTATGAGTGTACGATAAATAATTTGAGGGGGTGGGGGTGGTTTTCTTGTCGAAGTATCCAAGTGAGACCAGCCAGCTGGCTGCCAAACTTGGTAGGGTGACACGTGTACTAATGGGAGTTTAATGTGTTCGCCAAGTTATTTTCGTATCCGATTGGTTAATACTCGTGCCCTTCCTCGGCAAAAAGTCGGTCGTATTTGGGCGGTGTACATAGGTTATCTATCATCTATTCCATTGCTACCATTTCGTTATGCGCTCCCTTTTCCCATTCATCAACATGACAATAGACGTGAACAGAGGATGGTGAGGGCTGAACAAAAGAAATACGGATAACCTAACCCCATGGCGGCAATGGGGATACGAGAAATAGACCCATAACTAAAATTGCACTAGTATTTGTTGTGACTTTTGTTACGTATTGAGAAGATATATTTGGGAAAGAATTTCTTCATGGAAGGCATACGGCTGAAGAAATGTAATAAAAACTAGTATTCTACTCGGGAGGCAAGTGGGGATTGCATGTGGAGATAACATCAATGACTTTTCCTTCTCTTTTGTTTATGCATACGGCAGCGATTTCAAACCGTGTGTGGAAAGGGCTCGAGCTCAAATGCTAGCTTTGCAGGTTTTGTTAGTTAAACGTAGGCATCATCCCACTTTTGCTTCCAAACTCAGTCAATTTTTGCGTGGAGTCTTTTACCATTTTGAATTTTGCATTCTCTCTCTTTTCTTTTTTAATTAATTAATTTAACAAATATTAAGCATATTTAATTTTTTTTTAAATTCACTTACTTTTTTGAATAATGACATTGAAAATAACGTGATAGCGTATATTATTAAAATAAAAATTTTAAATATATTAATACAGATGATGTAGTAAAAATATTTTATTAATAAATTAAATAAATTTATTTATTACTAATAAATAAAAATTATTTTCAAAAATTTTATATTTAATTAATGTAATTAAAAAATTTTATAAAATTATTTTTTAATTTACTATTAATAAAATAAATTTTAATCAAGAAAACTTTTCTCCGTAATTAACCAAGTAAGATGCAATCTCGAACACCGAAGAAAGATAACAGCTACTGCAGAGAATTACTCGTCACCCCACGCATGTGTGTGTACTAGAATTTGGTAGCCAAGCTTACTTTGTCCGAGTTGGAGGTCAAAAGACAACCATCTAATCTAATGTAAGCAACACACGCAACGCAACTGCCACATTCCCCAAATGTCAATATGCATGTCGTTTATTTTCTACCTTTTCACTTTCTAAGTGGGATTAATCTCGTTAATATGGTACCTAATCATGCTTTTTTCTCGTGATAATTAATACGTTTGTTACCGATAGTTAGGAAGTCAATGATCGACGATCAAAGAAGCGAGAAATCGCCACACGTCATGTCGAGAATCGCCGAAAGTCGATACCATATCCTATCTTTGCCCTCCCCCTCGCTCTCGAATTCAAGAGAAGTTGTTGGGTAAAGTCGTCACAAGTTCACATCACCGCCACGTCATCACATTGCCTTCCACCCAGGATGTCTCCACTTTTGCCACGTGTACCCCCCGCCCCTGTCGCCGCTACGCCGCCAGCTTTTTTCCACATAGACCCACGTCCAACAAAACGTCACGTGTCTCACACGCACCCCCCGCCTCGGTCAACCGATCGAGTGGTCATACGATCCGATGGCCAAAGACACAAAATTAAGAAATAGTGGGGACCCACGATACTTGGAGGGTGGGAGGAGGAATTAAGAAAGGGCGGGTGCACCGAGGCAGGGTAGGCCCGCACCCAAGTGGGGCGCGCTTAGTGCTTGTGTAGTTGCAGGGAGAGTTTCCGCAGAGACAGAGAGAGAGAGAGAGAGTGTGTGGTGTATATGTGGGAGACAAAGGCAGTATTGCAGATCTTTGACCGTTGACCCTTTAAGGAAGATATTTATGTGTGTGCGTGTATTTTAGTTTCTCACATCACGAGAAATATGGATAGGAAATGGAATATTAAAAAACAAAAGACGCGATTGTAAATAAATAATAAAATAAAATTGAAGAACCCTCGAATCCCTGCTCTTCCATCTTGTCTTCCAGCTTCCTTACTGTTGTTCCTCCTCACCTGTTGGATTGGCTGATCAATCATTTATGAACAAATTGGTCAATGGATGCTACCTGATCGTCATTTTTCCAGGATTAAGGCAGGCAGTAATAATATTCACAATATACGCATCTTTTAATCAAATGTGCAACCGATAATTGATGCAGATTGATCGACAACTTCATCCAATTAAGTCAATCGAGTCAAAAAGACACATAACTGAGAAGTTAAGGAAGGAGATTAACATGTTCTAACAATCAAAAAAAATCTATATCTATATATGATAATATTTACTTGGATTGTATTTCGAGTAATGTTTAATAAAGCTGAGTGTCGTTGAATAACAGTACATTATTGTTTGAGAATGCTTTTAATAATTACACCCTCTTAAACGCATAGCAAAATTTAGTTTATTAAACTAGCTAGGGGGCATTTGTAAAATTACATTAACTTGCCAACATTGGTGGGCATAGCTTAGTCCCCCCCCACCGTTAATTAATAATAATGTGAGATGGAATAGAAGAGAGTTGCTAATTAATGAAATAATTAAGGGGAAGAATGATGAGGGTAGGGTCATTAAGAACCCGTTTCATGCACACAATTATCAACCTAAGGCATATTATACAAAACACAGGCACGTGCTACAAGTTGCTAATTTATTTAATTAAAGCGTGCAATTGGAGTAGTTCACATGTTGGTTTTGGATTCGATCGATCATAGTATCACAACGTGTAGGGTACCAAATTGTTCATAGGGTTAAGATCTTGTGGCACGAGGAGAGCAGCATAGTTTAGGCCTTAATTCCAGCCCACAGCACATAGATAAATCACCATTAAGCAACTTGTAATCTAATTACTTACTAAGTGATTAGTTCAACAAAAACCCAGTTTTAAAATATAGAAACTGGTCCCAACTCCAAATCTAATTCATCCAATTTGGGGTTTGTCATGGGAAGATAATGCATTTAACTGAAAACTTTTTTATCGGATCCATAAAGGGGATCGATCATCACTGCACCGTTAAGGCAGGATCCTGCTATCTAGCTTCTTGCCTTAACATTTTAATTTGCATCACTTACTTAATTACAACCATGCTTAGATAAATTAAGAAGGTTGATTGTCTGTAAATCACATGCAAGCTGATCTTTAATATACATAGATGGTCAAGGGTGAACGAAAGCTGCTTTTCATTGACACTTCAAAAGCGCTTTGGGGCTTGTGTTTTGATTTTTCTTCTCATCTTTTCATGCATTCGATCATTCATGGTTTTGGAAACAGTAAATTATGTATATCTATATTGCTTTTCGAAAACCTTACCCACAACTCAGCTTCCAAGCCCATGTGATCATGGACTCAAAGAGTGAAGAAGACACACAATTCCCTTTTACCTTTTCTTTTATTTTATCTTTTATATATATCTTGCTCAGGTGAAAGAAAAAAGAGATATCATGTAGCAAAATCATGAAACGTTTGAAAATGTTGCCAGAGTAAGGAAAACGTGGCATTTGTTGATGGCTATAAGAAAGTTTTAAGCCATTGATCTTCATGTCCCAAAATCTATCCTCTTCTCCATTTCAATGAGAATCCTGCTTGACATTGTTAGCCTCAGTGCACTAATGGCGGGCCATACTTATTTTTGCTTTCTTCATTCACTTGTTAGTGACATTTTCTTTCACCACTTAACCCTAAATTCGCTTCTCCACTAATGTCAATATCAATATACTTCAGGATAAACCATACATATTAACTGGTTACACTTAAGGTAAAATGCTCTATCAGTTGTATATATATCTAGCTAGATATTATGGTCGATACTGCTTGTTGACATCATTTTAAAGTTTAAGATGCCCGAAGGAGAGAGAATATTATCCATAATTCAAATCAATTTTTTTTTATTTTCTGTTTCAAGGGAAAATAAATAGACACATATCAATATAACAATGGTAGCTGGTTTTAATTTTCCTGCCGACACGAATTTGGGCCGACATAAAACACCATTATCATCGCCATCGTCATCGTCATTGTCGTCGTCATCATCATATATCGAAAGAAAGAAAGATGTGAAACTGAATTTACATTGTGTATAAGAAGATAAATGCACAAGAAAGATGCTTGAAGGGGTACTTTGTCACGTACCACCATTCCGGACATTGTCCTTATATATCACAAAAGCAGAAAAAAGACACAGCAAAGTGTGTAAATTATTAGCTTTATGGATAAATATGCTGATATGTTTCTCCATTGCGTGCACCACTATAGAGATAACAGATGATAACCCTAGTCTATAACTGCACGAAGAAAGTTAGTGAATATCACTTTCAGAAGATTTTCATTTTCCAACATCGATCGATGATCAACAATTCATGCAGAAGCCCACTAATAGAATTAAAAGCACACATGTTTACTTCTTTTTTTAACTTTGAAATGAAAAATGATCACGCAGTCTCATGGGTTTGGTGAAGTGAAGTAATCTCGATCATAAATTATATATGGCTTTATACAATGCATATAACGATGAATGCTATAATAAAAATGTTTGCCGATAACTTTCTTGCCTTTTTGAATTGAACATGCTTCATCTTTATTTTGTATTTCTTTTCTTTTCTTTCACTTTCATTGAAAGTGATTTTACTATCCAATTGAGGAATTGTTGTTGTTGCACCTCTTGCAATTGATATATTTGGATATGCATATTTTCACATGCTGTTCTCTTTCTTGCTTACTGCTGATCAACTCATTGCTATAGTGATCATGGGGCTCTGGTGCAAGGTTATCCGCTTACTGTGCATGAATTCTTGTGGGAGAAGTGACCCCAAAATTAATCAGGCAACTGTTTTCATGCCTAGTCTCCAATGTGAGTCAATTCCCACCTGCTCCTCCATGAAAGAATCTAGAATCATTGTTGTTTAAGAGCTATGTATTGTTGTTCATGTGCTATGTGCATGCCAGTTACGGCTAGCAATCAGTCGATATATCTCTCCAATTATTGTGTTACTACAAAAATCCACAAGGAAAAGCTTAAAAATCGAGAAACACCATTATAGAAATATGTGGTATTTCATGCTACATATATAAAAATATTGGTAACAGTACTAGTATCTATCAATATGGTAAAGTAATTAGTTGACTAGAAGTTGATGAGATGCATGCATTAGCAATACAATATGTTGGAATCCAAAACACTGGTGATGGAGAGAGGAAAAAAAAGGCAATAAAAAAGCTGAAATGAAATCTTCCTTTAATGAAAAAGCAGCAAAATTACATGACACAGAGAATCTAATAGAACAACTGGCCTGGCCATGCCATTATACATAATCTAGCTGGACTTATTAGCTTCTAGCTAGACTATGGTGTTGGTGGTTTAACTGTGTGACAAAGATCAAACATGTAACTTTCTACAATATCATTAGTACAAGAAATATTTCTAGATAAGTGAGGCTTAGATTATAATCATGTTTGTGGTTCACAGCACAACATCTATACATGATAAGTATTTTATACACTATTATATACAAATAATTAATAAAAAAAATAAAGTAGTGCCAGCACTTGCGTTGAATGGCTACATCATGGCCTACAATGAAGACCTTATAAGGAATGCTTCCCAAATAGGAAAAAAAAATTAAAAGACATGTAAGAAAATCATGATTGGTTCTTTGCCCTAAATTTATTAAATTTTCGAGTCATTTGGATACAAAATATAAAAGAAGGGTAGCATGGCAAGCAAATTGGTGATTGGGTATGGCCACAAACCACACGGTAGTTGTCGGCTCACTTTTTGGGGCTGAGATTGGAAGACTTAGTGATATGTAACACTGTGTGTCTTGAGGCACAAACATTTTCATTATGGTCTAACATGTAGCTAGATAGGAAGATGATAGACATAATCTAGCTAAAAGTTGAACAGAATGAAACAACAACAACAACATGACAAGATGGATCAAATTAAAAGTAGTAATAATTTTAGCAAAAGATAATGAAGATGACTTTTTAGTGATTCCGAAGCAAGAATGGAATTAGTTCTCCAGAGTTAAGTTAAAATTTAGGTGGTAGATTCCTCTTTTAATTGTAATTAGTAGCAGTTGTTGGTTTGGTCGTCCTAGCTAATCAAAAAGCAAATGCATCGACGACCGATCAAAGTTGAGAGTTAATGTCCAATCATTCCTAGCCTACCCAAGTGATCAATTTGCTTAGGTAAAACCTTTCAGCCCGTCGTTTCATGCCTTCAGTTAGGCTAACCAGTGGGTCCTTTCTCTGGCGGACACCTTCTTGACCACAAGCAAGTACTCAACACTAAAAAAGCATTTCTCTTTTATATTATGATCATTGTAGTCATTTGCATTTTGTGGGGGTATACTTGAAGCTCACTTTCTTCTGCTACTCTCTCTTGGTTTTGAAACTTTTTCTTTTTTTAAAAAAAGGGGGTTGAAAAAGAGATAAATTTTAGTTTTTAGCAGCCATTAAGACCAACTAAGGTGGGGAGCATATTCATATGGAGTTGATAGGGATAATATGAGTAAATATGCAGATAGATTGCATGAATGTGTTCCTCACTTAAGAAAAGAATGGGATTAGAGACTGGCCTATTTTCCAATATCCACAGTTTCAAGAACAACTTCTTGTGGACCATATATGATTTGAAGGAATGCTTCTTTGTCTAGATAGTTCTATGGAGAATGGAGATATACGCAATTATATATATTTAATTGTCTGCTATGCTTGTTATGTGAGGTGGTGTTGAAAGATTAGACGACACATGGGGAGGGGGGGTTGGAGGTGAGGGTTAATAGCAATTAAAACGCAAATGCTTGTAAAATGGAAGGTGGGTGTGTTATGTCTCCTTCAAAACTGACCCCGCGAATAATCGAAAAGGAAATTGAATCATGATGTTTGGTTTCTCAAATTTGCCCGCCCCCCCTCCCCCCTCCCTCTCCTCTTCTAATGCGAAGGAGGCGGATGAATGAACATATGAGCTGTTTTGAGTAATGCACAGTCCCCCACATATTTACACTTCTCGTCAAAATGGAATACTTTATATCTTCTATCATACATATATCTGATGGCATGTATTGGTTAGGAGTATCCAGACAGAAAACAGCCAGAGCTCGCAACATTCCCTGCCAGACTGCCACTTTTCTAGTTCTAGTTTCACAATTTGTAATGGATTATATTTATGGACATTCTAGAGGAATATGTAAATGCATAGGCAAGGGCATAAGCTCGAGTTGAGGCCTTGAATAGACCTGTCTTTTGATCTGCATCGCTTTCAGTTTCGAACTAGCTCAAGAAAATCACACAGCAAGGCGACACATTCTTCACATTTAACAGGGATGAAATTGTTCCTCATAACACAACGTCACCCTGCAACTTTTTGATATTTCTCCTCATGTCAAAGTCTTGATTACCGTTTTGTTCATTAATCATGATTCATAGAAGCATATATACAGAAAATATCAACAAAAGAACAGATATGACATCTACAAAACACAACAAATATTCCTTGCGATGCTAAACACAATCTTTAATGGAGAAAGGGTTGGCCTCTAGAGTATCAATAGTTTCTGGATCTCTTTAAATTGGATTCAGGAAGTATTATGGCTACAACTTCATGTATCCATAGATGGGCATATTTACAAACCTGTCAATTGCAACTATCAGAAATATACTAGATGAAGGCTTGGGGTGGTCGTGAACTTTGAGAGTTACCAAGCCACCACAAAATTTCAGCATCACTGGAATTAAGTGTGAATAAACTTGTCTCATTCAAATACTGAAACATCTCCATTCCAACTGCATGATGCGATTACGTTAGGCATGATGGGATGGAAAGCAACATCTAAGCAGGCCTGCTCATATGCCTTGATCTTTCTGTCAAGCTTTGACGATCTACAGTTGTAAAAGTAGATAGAACCATCCGAAGAGCCCGAAACAAGCCTCTCCCCATCCAAGCTGAAATTACACTTGATTGGGAACCCACACACACCATGGCTTTCATATCTTTTGTACTTGTCAAGCCTGAAAGGAGGAATTGAGGAGAAAATTGCAATATAATTTCCATTTGACTGTGCAACGAAATAAGGATCAAATGGATGGTGCTTAATACAGGGACAAGTATAGGCTTCCACATAAACCTGGTACAAAAGAAGGACCAGCATTACCAAAGGGAAAGAATCAGAATCTGACAATCAAAATTGTTACTTGTTAACCTTGTTCACAAATGGTCATAATTGCAGATCATATTCAGTTCATCTATTCCCACAGCACACATGAAAGAATGCCAATCTGAGGGTTTCTTTATGAGAGTAGACATAAATTTTCTCAGCCGTGTAGTTAATGAAACTAAGATTAATTGGACATAAGCTTTAGGAAAAGATGAACATCCCCCACTCCTCACTCCTCACCCCCCCAAAAAAAAACACCTGATTGGTGACGGATCAGTTTTCACAAGGAAATTACTTTGCGGTTGTGATAAGATGCCTTCCAGCAGTGACTTCAGATCTGTAAATTATAGATTTAAGTATCATATTCTAAAGCTACACATTTTGTCCAATCATTTATATAAATTAGCCAACTTTAAATAAATGCCATAAAGTTTTGGTGGTTTGGATCAACTAAAGCAAGCACTGCTATAAGTCATTAACACATAAAGTTGATAACACAGAGATATGTTTGAAGATTACCAAAAAGGTGAAGAAATTATACATTAAACCTAAACAAGCTATCATCAACTTAACTGACATAAACATGCTTTCTAACTTATTTATTCTGATCCTTGCCTATAGTTATTTCAAGGTTCCCTTAACAAGGCATAACAATTCCAGGTGCACTATTGGCACTGCATGGTTTACACAAAAATGAGCAATGTTTCTTAGTCTACAAATATTCTTCAGGAAATCAGTAAACAAACCACTGAGCATGCAAATCATGAGAACTAGTAAAACATTCAAGAAAACAAACCACTATGCATGCAAGTCATGCACGCACACATCCTTGAGCATTCACATGCTGCAGCTGTCTAATTCATTCAAACTTTTATCTAACAACATAAACTAGAATCTGATCATGTATCTCAAACTCTACTGGATTAATTAATTATTCTATCTAAGGGTGAAATTCGAAATGAAATGAGAAGGTGTGACTGAAACAGTCTTGCTACCGGCCAAGGATATAAGGGGAATGCAGGGAAAATATTATGCTTGACTCTCAGAGTGCTGGTCAATATCTCCTTTGACCCCTATTCTTTGCCCACAAAACTAGCTGATTGGTTAGTTCTCTCTTGGAGCTTAAACTTCATCAACGTGTAATGGCTTTGTAAGGATAAAAAATAATTTCTCTAACATATTTATAGGTTCATGCCTGTCACGTTCCAAGATCCAAATGGAAAATGAACTATAAGGGACCCCCAATTGGAGAGAATGGAAGATAGAGACAGTTAAAATAATCTCTCAGAAATGGAGAGGTAGACATTTGGAGTCAATTACCTGCTTAGACAATGGAACCTCTCGTGAGACATCCCAAACAATAATAGAATTCTCACTCATATTGGTACCAGATACATCACTGGAAGAAACAAATTGCTTTCCATCAACATTAAATTCAATGTCAAGAATTGGACCCAGATTTTGATTGTATTCATGTGCCACCTTGCCAGTTCTAATATCCCACAATCTGAGGGAGCCCTTAGATCCCCCAGAAAGGAAGAGGTTGGGGTTTTCTGGATGGAATTTTATTACTCTAACAGCCTGTTTCTCCCTGAAATTATGTGTCTCTTGCCCCTTTTCAACATCAACTAACCTTGATGAGCAGTCATAGCCACAAGAAAGCATGAATAGTTCATGTTGTGACCACTTTACATCATTCACAGCCGCATTATGGAAGGTAAAAGTACGTGCAACCTTCTGATCTCTGCTCCAAACATTCCATATGCAGATAGTGTGATCCATTCCGGCAGAAGCAAGAAGATGAGCTGCAGACTAACTCAAATGAACAGATCAATAAGGCCAAAAATAAAATATCAAGACACACAATACTTTGTGATCACATTAAAAGTTAGTGAAGGGAGGGGGACGGGGAAAATATCATTTTAACCGTTTCTAAATGTTATATTTACAATAATAACCAATAGATGAAAGAATGAATGATTGAAAACAGATGTTGACAACATGTTGTCAATGATCGAGCATACCATGACTCGGTGACCAATGTATGGCATTGACAGCCTTTGTATGGTGACAAAGAGCTACTGACAGCCTTCCAGGTATTCTATTTCTTTGTGCATGGCGCTTTGGTTGATGTCTCAACGACGAAAAAATATCATGTCGTAGATCTGAATCCGAAATACTTCCAAGGACTGGCAACAAGATGAAATATGCCAGTGAGGAGATAAATCTCTATCAGTAGAATAAGACGTGAACACAAGTAATCATCATTGAAGTATATATGTATTGGCACAAGCAATTATCCATTGCATTTGCATATCACACCAATAGTTAGTCTAATGAGGGCTGATCTAGATAGAGTCCAAACACAAACACACATTTGTGCATTGCAGCCTCAGAATTTTATCATTACACTAAATGATGAATCAACGTATTTTAATGCACAATTACTTCAAACATATTAGGTAAACATCTTTTGCAAAGGAGAGCTGATTGACAATTACTCCAGTAGTTATCCTCTACTGCACAAAAATATCCAAACTGATAATTACTAGATGTAAGCCAAGCATAGCCCTAAAATTGGTGGGTATGATCTGCTCAGAGACAAGACACAAGATATCAATAGGCTAGCCAAATATCCAAAATCCATCACAAACTTCTTCCACGAATCATTGGAAAACTAAAGCAGCACAAAAGCCAATTAATTTCAGTAGAAAATATAAATCCGATTGTAGCTAAATCATTAAAGAAACTAACTTCAATTATAGACATGTAATTTGTTGAACACATTCCCAACTTCACAAACAATTGTGTATATGGATGTTTGCTAGGAAATAGTTGCAACTTTAGAAAACGCTTTTACTCAAAAACCGTTTACTATAAAAGCACTCCCAAATCCGTCCTCGCTTCATTTACACAGCCACTGCAACTTGTGACAAGTTTTACTTATCATAAATTCACTTCCCCGCCAATGTAAAGTCTCGCAATGGATGTACATGAAAACAATTTAAAAAGATAATGCAATTTCATTAGAAAATGATGATGATTGCAGAAACTTCGAAGCTAATACCTTGTGTAGGGGTAACAGGGGCATTGGGGTCGGAACTGGGTGTCGGATCAGGAACATCGGGGATATCCGAACCCAATAGCGCTCGCTCTCTCTTTGATATGTATCTGCCAGCAACCGGAGCTTCTCTTTGAAGACCCGAGAACTGCCGATTCGGGCGATTACCAGGGTGGAGCCTCGTTAGGGGACAGGGGCACGGTCGTTTAGAAGGAGTCAACATAGGATTTTTAGATTGGAAATCGGGTTCGGTTTTGGTTTTAGGCTTGTATACGGGCTCTGGTTCGGATTCGGAATCGTCGTCAGAGATGTTGGAGTATGCGTTGCAGAGAAGATCCATCGCGCGCAAATGCCACAATTTGGCAGCCACCAAAGGAATTCAAGTAATGTGGAGGGTAAGGTTGTCATTTCAGTAAAAAAAAGGCTAGATGTTGAGCAGCAAGACTTGCCAAAAGCCCTTGCCAACTTTGGACCTGAAGAGTTGGGCTTGACTCTGGCAAGCCAGGCCAGGCCATGTTATTAGAGCCGTAATGTCCACAAGATGTTTGATGAAATGTTTGGAAGGCTGGGCCTTCACCTCAATGATCCGGATCCCATTTATAATTCTGTATGAAAAGCCCCAAAGCCCACAACGACATTTGAGATTCTTTTTATGAAGTGTTAAATTGACCCAAATGCGAGCGAGAGAGAGATTGAAAATTCATCGACTGTTAGTTCTTCGTTTACTTCCCGTATGCCAAATTATAAAAAATGATAGGCTCAACTCTATACATATAAAATGAATTTCTTGCTGTAGTCCATTGAAGCAATGAAGCAGAATAACATTCTTCATTTTTCAGGTATTCTTTTAATAGAAATGAATGGACATATACCAATGATGACAAGTGAAGAAAGAAAGTGTTAGAAGTAGGTCCATTCGATCTTTCTTCTTCTTCATCCAATCATGAACCCTTCACTCCCTATGGCCCTATACACACCACAGCACACTACATGGTCACTATCTATATTATATATGCATCTAATAGTGGAACTATTAATCTATATATTTACTTTGAATGATGTACATATGAAGTCATGCTGTGCAATTGCTGGCCCAAAATGTGTCCCACGATGCTTAACTCTCACAAAATTGTTATGTACATATAATTGATTGTAAGTGATTGCCAATTATGAACCTTGGTTCCCAAATGATGGTACTTGTAATTTGTCCTCGAAATTAGGGGGGAGGAAGCATGTTTATAATCTTTAGATTACTAAATGTATAGAAATAAATTTCACAACTTCGAAATGAATCTATAATTATTATATGGGAATAATATATTTTATGATAATGAAAGAGGGATTTAAAATGTGGATTCAAATGTCACAACTATATGATAACATCACATGAAAGGTTAATATTTTGATGGTTTCACTAACAATCAAAATTGAATGGTGTTATAAAGATCATTGTAAATACTTTTATTGCTATTTTACAAACAAAATTTCTAATGTAATCCTGCTTGAATCAATAATTGTAGCCCTTATGCTAAAGCTAGTGGAGGAAAAAAATGAATACACCGACCAAAAATAAAGAAAGGACGGTGATGATGGAGGGGGAAAGTATGAGAGGACAAGGAATTGAAC
Organism: Xylocarpus granatum; assembly: GCA_019650275.1. NCBI lineage: Eukaryota > Viridiplantae > Streptophyta > Magnoliopsida > Sapindales > Meliaceae > Xylocarpus > Xylocarpus granatum. The sequence continues at coordinate 134,041 of BNST01002061.1, forward strand.
AGCTTTCAACCAAAGTGTTGAAAACAAGCAAGAAGGGGGATTGTGATGAAATGGGTCCACTCGAAGACTAGGAGGAATGTTTCATCAAAACGGGTCAAGAATCAAAGATCATTGAAGCCAAGTCAATCCCACCATCGGTTGAAGACTAATTTGGTGACAAGACACATGCCCACTACTAGTCAATTTGTATATTCACTCATCATCCTATTCACAATTTTCAAAGATATTGTTCCTTGCTTTCTTTCTTTCATTATAATATATAGTTGAAGATTTAGAATACAAATTTTTCAAACGAAAGAATTCAAAACTAAGTCAATGAAAAGAGAGATGGTCTTATAACCCACTACTCTTTAAGCCTTAAATCAACAATTTCTTTAATAAAATTGGGAAATTATAAATCAAATTTCTCATGTTGACATAATTGTTTGTAAACAGTTCTCGTTATGATTTCACTACTCGTTTACTAATTTTACTCATGATATTGACTAAGGAGAGTTTTGCTAGGGTTTTAGCTGAACTAGGGTTTCAGGAAAGAGGGAGTTGGTAAGGATAGCAGGACAAGTCCCCAAGATTAGAAGTCCACATTTAGTTGATAAAGCAAGTATTAGATATTCAATTTCTTTATTAAATTATCTTCTTGATGAGAATAAAAGCAACTTTAATATATAATACTGTCACTAAACCATTTGTACAGGCCTTACTGGAGCAAGAAACAATGGATCTTCCTCTATTATTCAGAGTTTTTAATTAAAACATAAACCTTTGTCCCACTAGGGACAGCCAACTTTCAGAAAGTTGACAAATTATATATATATGTATATCTTTTGGCTATTGTACACTAAGTGGAAATCTTAGTTGGTTTTCTAGCTGTAGGAAGAGTGTCAATGAGTAGAGTACTGGAACGGCTGTATATTAATCTTCTATGGTAATTAGCAGACAAATACGTTATACATCTAAAAAGTTGATGCGGTGGTATTATTATTAAATCAAATTAATAGTGTTTTCCTTTTTAAATTGTCAAAAGAAGTGCACTCCCTTCGAATTTCCAACCGACATATTGACAATAGATATATATATATTTTTTTAAATGTATTTATTTTGCTCTGATTACCTTTCAGTGGTAGGGCTCCTTTCGTTTCTAATTGCTTGCTGCATAGGCTTTGTTAGGTTACGGCAGGGTTTGCCCTATCTTGCTAAGTGCTTTCTTCGATCACCGAATTCATCACCTAACAAACATAGTGTACATTATATTGCTTAATTGGTTTTATTTCTCTTAATCGATAGGATTGGATAAACTTTGAAGTTTTGATTATAATAACTACTTATTTATTGAAGTTTTATAATGAGGGATTGAATTCAACCCACGATTCATTTTCTAACATGTATAAAGGGTTGTCTGAGTGGAAGATGAAAACGATGAATTGACTTGTAACATTGTAAACTTAAATAAGCTAAACGAAAACTGAAAACCCACCAATCTGAACCGTCCAAATTGCCCGCTTTAATGGTTGATGACTCTTTTGAATATATAAATGAAGAAATATAGTGGTCAACCAACACTTATGTCTGTTGGCGGCACTTAAATGGTCAGGATTGATTTAATTATTTAATTAACAAACATAATCACCACAATCAATCACATCAAGCTGAGACTAATATCTCTCAGTTTAATGGTATTTAAATTGTACCAATCAGTTACTCTAGTTTAATCCTTATTAATTACTCGCTGCTGCAATATGAGAGAGAGAAAGACAGGAAGAAAGAAAGGTTGTACGTATATTTTGAGAATTTAACTTGGACTAGACTAGTAGTTATCATCATATATTAATGGTGTGTACGCGGTGCGTGTTTTACTTTCAAGTATTCATGAGGTTGACCTAATATTAATGAATGGATATTGGAATACAGAGTTGAATCACGTTGTAGGATTTGACAAATTACAGACACAGAACATGAAAGAAGCCGTGCTTGGCTGCTTTAATTGCTTGGATGTGTTTCAGCTTTTAGAGAGAGTCCACTTGGTCAGGAAGCGCTTCTAACATTTCACCCCTTCTTTCTGTCCTTTTCCTCGTGGAGCTTGTCCTTAATTCTTTTCTTCATCTGCAATTCCTTCACTGTTTCACATGGAGGACAATAGACAAAAATAACTACAACTGTTGTCAAAATCCAAAGTAAGGTTCACGTTTTTCTCAGCTTGTACACCACAAGCTTACAGCATTGTGACATCATGGTAGATATACTGTTCGATACATAATGCATTTGTACAAAGCAAATTTATCCAAACGACAAGGGATCTCATATTATTTTCCAGAATATTGACAAGGGTTAATTCTTGTTCAACACCTAAACACATGGAATAGCACACAATTGATTATAATTTCTTTTTCTTTTTTTTTCTGTTCAGTTGTTGTGATGATACCTGAATGATGAAAGGAAATGTGAACCAGAGAAAATTGGAATTCGGTGATTGAGCAATGAATTCTGCAATTTCTTCTTTAAATATGACAATGATGTGCACTGCTGCAGCAAAATTCAACAAGCGCAATTTGTGCTTCTCCAACCTGTCATAATATATCTGCATGTTAGTATAATAATTGAATGCCATACTTGCATACTTCACCTTTATCTTAATTTTCACTCTTGTAAGTTTGAAGTTTCCAATTTAGTTCACAAATGTTTTATTATATTTCACCTAATATATACAGATATCACTTGTTTGTCTTATTAAATGTATGAACACGACTCGTTTATTAAACATATTGTCATTGATGAAACTTACGGGAGAAGATCATCATTATTGTTATTTTAATGGAAGCATAACTGCATATTCAATTAGCATAAGGTTATGCATTCTATCTGATGTCAATCAGGAGAGCATTAAAATTTAAAGAGAAGGAGAAAAAGCAACGAAACATGTTCACTTGGGGGGAGAGGGAATCACTGAATTTAAATGATTAATAAGGCAAGTTGTGTCTTGAAGATTCAACTCATGAGTATAAGAAAAAGATGTAATGAAAGCTATTGAATTGTAACAGGTTCTTAAAATGGAAATGTATCCTTGTTAGACCCTTCATTTGGCCAACTACCCCACCAACACTGGTTCATTCCCTGCAGAAACAAATAAAAAAAGAATAAACCACAACTTGCCAATACCATATACAGATTTACAAGAAAAATCATTATTCTCTTTCATAACTCCCAATTAAGAGTGGATTTGGTTTATTAAATATATATATATATATATATATATATATCCAAAAGAAAGAAGAAAAATGCATTGTAAAGGGAAAGGGAAATTAATGGGGAAATGGAGAAGAAGGGTACGTGTAGAAATAGAATAGAATGGGTAGGCCAAATACAAATGATGAGAACAGAGGAATAATGGCGGCAATAAAGAAGAATGAGGGAACGGCAAGCAAAAGAGAATGTAGAGAGAGAGAGAGAGAGTCGCTTTCATTTTCATTTTAAGGGCTCTGAATCTGAGGTAGTAGTGTCCGCTAGGGTTCGGGGAAAAAATGGGTCCCACATGTCGTCGCACGCGTGCACGCCGCGTGGACCCTACACGTTGACTTGAGCAAAAGTCTTACCCCCTTAATAACCAAAGCATGACGCCTTTAGTCTCCTCTCACTCTCCCTCTGCCGCCTCAACAACAACTAAACCCACTAAGTCAAATTCCATTTCCATTTCTCCTCTTTCATTTATTTATATTATTTTGGTCAATTCCAAATTATAATTTATTTTTTTTTCTCTTATCTTCTCAAAGATTATTACAATCGAATATTGGGGAAAAGAAAAATCTTGGCAATTTCTTACCAACCAAACAGCTTTTAATGAGAAATTGTGTTTTATATTTTTCACGTTTTCCAGAGTTAATTTAATTACTTTACTCGCAAATTTGTACACTGAAAACCATTTTCTATTTACGCATAAAAGAGGGAGACGGAAGCATGCATGGAAGAGCTCGAGCATCCATGGCAGGCATACATGTTCAATACCATCCTATCCTCGATTGCAAGTTTAATCAACTCATGGCATTATGACATAATTGAGAAATGACTGGGAAAATTGAAGCCCCTACCGTAAGAATTTCACCAACACTCTATATACCTAGATAGAACGAAAAACAATCGAGTCATCCACCATTGAATTTGGTGTTGTCTTTTCGCGCACGGGTATTTCTCTCAAACCCACAATTTAATTTTGCGATCTTCGATCAACAACAAAATTTGTGCACTTCTTCTTTTTTATCCTATCGTACTCAATTGCTCTTCCACCACCTTGTTGTTAGTAAAAATGGTAGTGGATGGTTGCTTGGAGAAATTAGAATCAGGAATCAACAAGCTTTCCGAATTTCAATTTTAAATTGGTATTTGAAAGAAAAACTTAATTTTTGAACATATTAATTGACTTATCTATGACGAATTTGCAAAATTGTAGTCTTCTTGTGTTGTGGGGAGTAAATCATATAAGAATTGGGGAAAATAAAATCCTGTGTTGATCGGATCAGCTGCTGCTTGCAGCCTTCATAGTTATCTGTCTTGCATGACATTGCTTGAAGGAGAAACACACATACGATTTCAGGTCTGCTAATGCGTTTCGAAATTCGAACAGGTTTGAAATATGGTGTAAATTCAACTGTCTTAATGGCATACACCGTTTGAAATTCATTGATAGAATGATTTGGTAATAGTAATAAATATCCCAAATTTATTATGAGTTCCATAGAAGGTTGGCCTAAAGAAAGTGATTTTGGCAATTTAAATCCAAGCCAAGCCAATTTGGGAGTAAATGGAACCATTGATTCTCACGAAGTTTATGGGAAATTCTGGCCTATGATTGGCCGGCCAAATGGGCTCCATGTGTTGTGGTGCCTAGTTTTGGCACCATCGTACTGGCCAAACTAATATGACATCATTTATTTTTCAAAATAATATATTAATATTAGCATAATAAAGTAAAAAATAAATAAATAAATAAATAAAACAACCGAATGAGATTCAAAATGAAAATAACCTTAACTTAATTCCTTTGTCTGAACAGCCGCTGAAATGTCAACCACATTAACCCTGTTAGAGCTTTCATTTGCACAGTAGTCATGGAATAGTACTCCTTCCATTGCTTGTATATATATACTGCCGATATGCAGCGAACCGTTTCTCAGATCGTTTTATGTAACCTTAAGAGTTCAGAGGAAACCGGAGAGATAAAAGAGCTAGCAAGAAATTAATCAGCAGATATAGCTACCGTTAAGCAACAGCTGGTGTATCTAGCCATGGCTGATGAATTTAATACGACCACGAACTGGTGGGGATCTTCCAGAAACAGGTTCGATAGCGGATCTTCTTCTTCATCGTCCTGTTTCAATAATAGTTTGGGAAGCTTTGGTTGGCCGACAGAAATGGTGGACATCAAAGCTGCAAGATCCTCCATAGATTCTTCTGCTTCAGTTTCAGGTGGTTCAGTTGTTTTTCAAGATTCCCAGAAGCTGCAACCAGGGCCTGATTCTGCTGGTAGTGACTTGCATATGATGGGTTTAGGCCTGTCTTCACCTTCCCTAGATTGGAACCAAGCCTTACTGTAAGTTCAGTTTATAATGAAAAGTCAATTCATTTTTCCTTTTTCTTTTATTTTTGGTTCTTTCTGGTTATTTATTGAATGAAATCTTCATGTTGATGAAGTTATTGAACACTTATTCTTTTTCGCAGTCGAGGTGACAAATCTGAGACCAGTTTTCGATCTATGCTTCAAGATTCAAACGCACACTATCGGCACGAAACTGGGATGGGATCGTCTCAAGCTCAGTGGAGAGAGAAAGTGTTTCCCGGCATAGGTGGAGACTCAACAGATACTGAATTCAAGCAAATACCCCGAGGTTTTTCTTTAGATCAACCGCGGTTTAGCTCTAGTACTGATAGCACCGTGACATGCCAAGGTTTACCTTCTAGTTTTCAGATGGATTCATCAGCTATTTATGGCAACCCTTCAACAGTTTTTCAAGGGATATTAGGATCCGATACTCAAACCCATCAATCGTCTTCTTTTGAGAATCGATCGATGAATTATCCTTACGGAGCAAGTACTTACGGCATGAACACAAGTGAACTATTGCCTTCTTGGTCTGCAAATAAAGTTCCTCAATTCCTGAGAAACTCACCTCCAAAACAGCAGCCACAACAGACACACTTGCACTTCTCAAACAACGCACCGTTTTGGAATGCATCTGCTGCCTCCATGAATGATGTTCGATCATCAGGGTTTTTCCCATCGTCTCAAACACAACACCAAATGCAAAATTTTGATGAGAAACCAAAGGTTTATAAATAATAATATCTCTGTTTTTAACATTAACCTCAAGATTAGGGTTTCGAATATGGGATTAAGATATTTCAATTCTTCATCTTTTTTCAGCATAACATATCTGAAGTTCGAGAGTCAAGCACAGTTGTGAAGAAAAGCAGCGGCAGTGAACAAGCATCAAAGAGGGCTCGAAATGAATCGCCATCGACTATGCCCGCATTTAAGGTATAATAATTAATAGGTTGATAAATTAAACATATTATCAACCAGAGGGAGCTTTAATTACACTTTTCATACACATCATTCATAGAAATAGATGAGGATTTTGTAGCTTTGTTATTTATTAGGTAAGGAAAGAGAAGATGGGGGACAGAATCACTGCACTCCAACAATTGGTTTCACCTTTCGGAAAGGTAACAAGTTTCCCCAATTTTATTTGCTTTATAGAGTTTTCTGTGTGAGCATTCGATTGCTTTCTCAATTATCACGAAATCTTGCTTTATGGATTTTGCTAGGTTTTTTTTTATGACGAAAGTTTAATGTGGTATTATACATTTTGTCAGACTGATACAGCCTCCGTGCTATCTGAAGCCATTGAATACATCAAGTTCCTTCACGAACAAGTGGTCGTAAGTATTCCATACAAGGACCTTGTCATTGTCACAATAATTATGTGGTGGTCTCAACCCTCAACAAATTACTGATATATTTTCTTTTGTATCTAATATCAGATCTTAACTACCCCATACATGAAAACTGGAGCTCCCATACAACAACAACAACAACAGGTAATAGAGATATATTCCGCTTGCTACTACATATGTGGTATTATAAGTAGTTGTTGCATACATTGTTCAAACTATGGTAAACAAAAACATATATTTTCTCTTAATATGCAGAATAATTCTGAAAAATCCCAGGACAACGAAGGGCCAAAGCAAGATCTTAGAAGCCGAGGACTATGTCTAGTACCGGTTTCAAGCACTTTCCCAGTCACTCATGAGCCCACTGTGGACTTTTTGATCCCTACTTTCGGAGGGACGTTCAGATAGAGGAAAAAGAACGTGAAAACTAACATGCGGCAAGGAACTGATTTTCTGCTACATCTTATCAAACCCTAGACAAGTTAGGGATTATAAGATTGATCAGTGGTGAAAGAAGAGAAAACAGAAGAAGCTCACATAACTGTCTAGTCCAGGATGGAAAAGGAATTGTAGAAATTGTAAAAGAAAGAGAAAAGGATATGATATCCCCTCATTGTTGGGTCAGCTACAGGCAAAATGATGTAAGTTTGCCCTAGATTGGGACCATTGTGAAGCATATCAATTGTTGTAATAATTGAAGAATTATGATTTAAGGTTGGTTAGGGATGAGAATAGGTGCTGAAAGTTTTAGGATTTGTTTAGAGAACATTTCGTTGTTAGCCGTAGCTGAAGAGCTTATAGGTAAGTACATTAATAGAGACGGTAAAGGTGAATAGAGAGCTGGCACTAGCTTTATTTTAAGAGGAAAAAGAAACAACAAAATTGAAGGGAATAATTGAATTCCAGGATAGGAGTGAGTGTGTGGATGTTATTTGATTGGAAATCTCACTTTTGATTTATTTATGTGTTTGGAATATGTTAGTGGAAGTCATAGAGTGACCCACATCTCTTCCTTTCAGGTTTTATTTATTTATTCAATTTTGGTTTCCCAAAAAAACAAATTAAAATTCATAATAACATTAGAATTGTAGAAATGTTTGTGCAGATGCTATCAGAAATGCTTTTGTGCTTTTCATCCAATGGTCACATAGAAGAGCTTCCATTGGAAGGTGTAGAGAAGCAAGACCTCTCTCCCTTTTGTTTACAGATATCTTATAAATAATTACTGCCCTTGTGTATTAATTTTATATATATTTTCAAAAGGGTACACAATTCGATAACACACCCAAATATATCATATGCATCTCCTGCAGGTATTTGAACTCACATTTGTAAAAATATTTGCATCATGGACCTGGGATTAGTAATAAACAATGTAAATAAACACACAATCTAGTTAGTGTTCAATTATTTCGTCTAATTGGCAATTCTTTTCTTAAATTTATTGCAGTACCTTAGCCTTTTGTAAGTAGTTGTGAATCACATATATTGAATACATACATCGATCTATATTTGGCTCACTTGTCTTGAGTTCTATTTCTTCTTTTCCATGTCAAAAGAAAATACACATAAATGAATAAACAAAAAGAGAGAGAAAATAGTAATAGATATATAGCTTTACAAGCCTCTGTCTTTTGGATTATAATTAGCAACTTGATTCTCTTGTCATCATCAATATTGAGAAAAAGTATTGAAATATGAGTGAGCGTGAAGACTAGTTCAAGAATATTCCCAGAAAGTTAAAAAGGCTATGGCATATGCCTCTCTATTTGAGGAGAAAAGTTTCTCCACAGAAGTATAAGAACTTAATAGTTATAGCACTAACCACGAATCTCTCCAAAAGAAAGAACAAAAATAAAACAAAACAAAGGATCTTTCTTCTGAAATCTACTAATTTGGCATCTCTTTCTTTCCCACTTTTCTCTCTTCTGACTTTTGTACCTATGGGCTAAAAGAGTACTGTGACGTATCTTTAAACCAAGCGTCGGGATCATCACCACTTTATGAAAATTGAGCATTAAATTTCTTTACTCGGACTCTTTCCTGTGACTCCAAGACATCTAAAGCTTACCATCAATCGATCTACATATGTAGTTGTCTTTTAGTAAAGGAGTTGTTGGTTCTTAAGTCTGCTTTCGTTCTACAGTGCTTCAAGTAGAGTCACAATGCTATTGTGGGAAAGCACTTTTACCAAGGAATTAATGGTAAAACAGGTATGACCAATATTCGGATAAAAACATTTATTGCCCTGCCCAACTGCATGATTGGAAGGAATGGAGTATCAAATGAGTTATCAGTGAAGCATGTGCTTGGGTAGTGCTAGACACATGCATGCATATATGCGCATGCACCTCTTCAAGATCGGTGTGTGTGTGCGCGCGCGCCCGTGTTAGCAAGATTTTCAACCCTACTTTGCTGAAAGAATGTGGGCATATAATAGCAAAGGGAATCGAAAGCCCTGTCTCTTTTAAATTTTTTTTAATGTGTTGAGTGAGTTGTCTGGATACGCGAAGCCGGGTCTTCAAGCTAAGATCGAAAGTTAAAAAAATAAAAATCTAATAAACTAGCTAGCCTAGTAGCATTTCTGTAGGGTACCCTACTCTACGAGAAGAATATATTAGCCCCAGGATTGAATTCTTCTACGCCTGTGGTTTAAGTTATTTAATATGTTCTTGCAGGAAATGTAATATAACAGCAATCCAGGCATGAAAAAGAATGTTCTCATGTCATGGAAAGGCATATAAATTTCGGGTTTCTTTTCGGATTCCCCTTAAAAGTAGATAGCTACTTCATTTGTTCAATTTCGATTGGAAAGAATTGTTTTCTCTTCTAATTCAATTTTACTGCTGATTCGAAAGGGAGTTAAAGCTTACTTTCAAAGTTCTCAAATCAATCATTCGTGGCGAAGCATGCATGATTATCGAGCAAAAGGTTATTATTCCAAGGATACCTTCATTAGAGAAATCTCCAATCCTGTGTAATTATGAAAACATGGAATGTATTAATCGCTCTTAAAGTTCATTCCAATGATTCATTTTGAATAAATAACTCGCATGCCAGTCCCACCCTTTTTTTTTCTTTTTCTTTTTACAATGAAGATTTGACTATGTTAGATTTAAGTGTATTTTATATTTAAAAAATCTTGTTACTTGTAATTATATTGAAATAAAACAAAAAAATTAATTCTACTTTAATTTTTTGTTTTTAATTTTTATATTAATTATTTTAAATTACAATTAACAAAAATTTTTAAATATAAGATACACAGGACTGTAACATAAACAATCTCTTAAAGAGGAAGGTAAAATCAAATCCTAATTACACAACAGGTGTGCTTGTCACAAGGGGTTGGCTTCTACCATCTTGCTACAATTTAGGGTAGTTTGTAAGAATACAGACTGAAAAGGTACATATACCCGATGTGAGGTGCCTGTCGGTGGTATCTATCATCTTATAGGAATCTTAAAATATTTAGTTGAAGAGTGGGTTTGATCTGCGAAAATCCGGAAGGCCCAATGCTTTCATTTTTGTTTGTACTATTTTGCAATTTCAAGTTTGTTTTCTGAGAGAGAGTAGCTTAGTGATCTTGGTATGAACAACCCTCCATCCCAACTGCCTACAATTACTACGAGGGATTCACCACTAGCTATCCTCACTATGCTTCATCAAAATGTATTTATCATTAATTATGTGGGAAAAGGAATGACACATTTCATCATCTTACCATTCAAGCAATAGATAGAAGTACAAATAATCGACCAAACAAACTTTATCAATGATAAAAACCACTGTGTGCCACACTTACAAAGCATATACCGATCAAAGCAAGAATTATTGTTTGCAAATGAAGAAGATATAGGAAACAGGAATTCTGAAGGTGAAAAGAATGGAAGAAGGCCATATGTAGGTTTGTAATATTAAATTGAAATTAAGCACTTCCCTTTAGCTTCTTTGCAATGACGGCAATGTACTTTCCCTGGTGGAAAGCTTGCTCCAACTCAAGTTCAGTTGGCTGTCTTGAGCCATCTCCGGCATAAGTTCCAGCACCATAGGGACTTCCACCTTTCACTTTCTCCATCTCAAACATGCCAGCACCAAATGTGTATCCAATTGGAACAAATATCATCCCATGGTGAACAAGTTGAGTAATTGCTGTCAAACTGTGACAAAACTGAATTCAGTTAGTTCTCCATGCTTGGTTGCAAGGAATTTTGACAATTTCAAAAAACACTCAAACCCTGACACTGGAACTTACGCAGTAGTCTCTTGTCCACCACCTTGTGACCCAGTGCTATAAAATATCCCGGCAGGTTTGCCAGCAAGCTGTTGTGTTCTCCATAGACCACCAGTTGCATCTAAAAATGCTTTAAATTGAGCAGACATCATTCCAAATCGTGTTGGGAAGCCAAAAACAAACCCATCAGCCTCAGCAAGTTCATTGGTTGTAATGATTGGTACATCACTCTTTGGCGGTGCACTCATCTTACCAAGCACCTCCTCTGTTAGTGTCTCAGGGACCTGTTCCAGGTTATTATTAATATGAGTTTAGCTATCCATACCAACTACTACAATGCTTTTAGGATAGAAAACAAATGCCAAAACCATAAGTGACACTGAGCGTGCAGAAGCAATAGTGAATATTGAAAAGAGGGAAGAAGGAGAAATGCAATAACTAAGATGACTAATATAGAAAGGATGTTCTGTAAGTACATTCAGAGAAATGAAATTATATGAACATTGCAAAGAGAAAATGTCAAAGCTTTCAGCCTCATAGAAACTTAACAGTGGATCTTGGCAAAACAGATACTTTGGTATTGGACCCAAAATAGCTGATTTCAAGCATGAGTTGTTGCCTACCACCTAACCAATGTACAATCTCAAAACTTTTATTGATAAGAAGGCAACACAATTTTGAAATTTGAATTCAATATTAGGCTCTCCATTTTCATAAGTCAAAAAATCTCTTCACCCCAAAATTCCTTGTTTCTTGGAGTGAGTTAAATATTACCATATAGTATGCAAACTAACAAAAAGAAAGTAAATTAGGTAGTTCAATAAATGACAGTAGAATGACTCATAGGTTAGTCGGTGCACATCAGATTCACCTGCCATAGTTTGGCTTCAACACCTTCAACAGATGAAGCCCCTTTCTTTATCTCTTCTGCCAGTTTCTCTACATGTCCATACATAGAATAGTACCTGCAACAGCATTTAGCTTTCGTTAAAGAGTGACATTATAGCAAAACAATATAGAAACATTGCTGAATCCTCAACAACTGACTAAACAGAAAGTGGAATATAATAATACTTTTAAACAATTGTACAACAATATGTTTGACAGATTCAAATATTATGCCAAAGAAATATAAAAAGTCCGTAGAAAACTTTATAACCGAAATTCATTTAATTAACCATCACCACAAAATATTTATGATAAACATTTTCTATTAAATCAACTATCATTTCCATAGGTGCACCTATTCTAAGTCATCCAAACAATTGAAATGGTTGTCCTGAACTTCAAAATTTTTGTGATAACAGACCATATGTAAACAAAGTGATTTGGAATAAGTCTGAACCAATGTCGCAACCTAACAGGAATGAGATCATGTTTAAAAATCAACCGAGACAGCTTGTGAAACTATAACCTTCAAGATGCTGATATGCTATGGCTAGAAAACAGGCCAACAAGACTACATTCAACCACCATTCACACAAATATAAGATCTGATTAAGGTACTTGAACATCAGGGAACCTAGCAGAAACCAAAAAGCCGCAAGCACAAAGGATACATGATGCCAAGCAACAGTCAGTTCCTAGCTTGTCATTGAGAACATTGGCATTCGTTTATGCAAAAGGATGCCAACATGTCTGCTTAAACAATGTGATTCAAGAATCACTTCTAATGGCCTTTCCTTCTTACCCCAAGTACTTATCTCAGGGATAAAACACATGCACTCAAATTCCCACATTATGACACTTCTTATCATGCATTCCATCAAATGCAAACTCTACCATCCATCTTGTAAAATTATAGTCAAATAGTGATCTATGCAACAAGATGGAATAAATAACAGAAACAGAAATGGTACTCGCCCAAGCACTGTTATATAGCCTTCAACTATGCATATCAGAAAATTAAAAGCCTATAATATGTAAGATGAATATGAAACTTCATAACCGAACACATTATTTTTAACTGGCTTCGCCATATCTCTACTTTGGAACAATGTATCTCCATATAATTAACTACACAAAATGCTATAAGGGACTTAAAAGCAACAATAGTGATAGTCATCCATTCAATTCCGTTCTGAAACTCAAAATGGTTGTACATGAAGCTAGACCTAAGAATTGAAAGTGAATGGAATTTGGAGGTTTTCTTCTTCAGAGGAAAAAAAATTTGGGGCTCATTACTCCGTTTCTATGGTCTGAAACACAATTTAATAAACATAAAATCGTATAACAAACATTGCCCAACACACATCTTGCAGATATATAAATTAGATGCCTCTAAATTGTACTTCTGCAGTCGAATTTCTCATATTTAAAACTCTTCAACTGCCAGTATTATCACCTCGAAATATCACAAGTGGCTACCATTTCACAATTTCCCCAGCTCAACTGTTACTTTCAATGAATTTAATCTACAATATAACTATACTTTCATAACCAAGATACACGAAAGGAAAAAGCATGAGAAACACAAAAAAAGCCAGCAACCTTAAAGATTCTAAATATCTAAATAATCAATCTCAATAACTGCATTTCCGATCAAACAATTTACAGATTACACCAATTACGCCAAGCACGCGTCATTACGACGTAAAAGTACCTATGCCAATTAAGCTAAAGCAAAAACAGATCTGTGATCACAATTCATTACACAGAAGGAACATTAAGAAAATATTAAACTATCATCAAATGAAATCAAATAAAAATAAAAAGATTAAAGAGAAAGGAAATACATACACGATGTACACTTTCGTTGCCATCGGTGAAGGAGTCCGCAGCAAGTATCTGTAGTTTCTCTCCCGGTAAAGTTTTCCAGCTACTGAGAATGGGATTGGAAAGGGGGGGCCTTGAAGTCGTATTTATAGTTGCGCTGAGGTGTGATTAAAAATGTGACACAGAGGGCAGTTACCGAATTCCGCGAAGTTGGACGGTGTCGTTTTTGCATAAAAAAAAAGGGTGGTTAATGATGGTATGTTTGTTGTCACGCTCGTCATCATCACGGTCGTTGGGAAACTTAATAGCTAATATACACTAGAAGATAGTCATTTTCTAATCCTTATTACTCTGTTAATAATTATTTAATTAATTTACTGGCTTTGTGTGGCTGCGGCGTCAAGCAGATGGAAAATGGTGCAAGCACGTCAAGGCAAGGGCTCCGTGACGATGATCGGATGATGAACGGCTGGGATTTATCCAGAGATTAATGGGATTAGGGGTCCAATAATGCGTGTTTGTGGAGTTGGCTGTTGATTGGTGGATGGATAGCCTTTGACAAAAATGGATGACGTATCATTGGCTGCATGCTGACCCAAACATAACACGAATTTACATATTTGACCTTATCACTATCATGTAATAATTACTACTTGGGCTGTTGTCTACTCAAAATTAATAAATTAAGATGAAATTATCGATTAAAAAAATATAGATTTTGTTCAAGTTTTATTAGTGACAAAGTCGTCGCTTTGAAGTGGCCGCACATGTAAAGCTGTAGAAATTAGAAATCAAAAGGAGATTGTTTGCATGTCCAAATCTTGTGGATGCCAGAAAGTTTAAACATGGCCCAACAGCTAATGCTTCAATGTTAATTATTTGAATTTGAATATGCACTCTGGAAAGTTTTCCCATTTGAACAATAAACGATTACAACATTTTGTCAATGTCGAATGTTTGATCTACAGCTTTCATTCCTTTCACTTTAACAATATTCAACTTCAAACTTTTGTTCATGGGAGAGTGAATGAATCCTTTTTGCAGCATATTTGGGGAAGAACATTCCCCATTCAAGAAGAGCATTCAAAGAGTAATGTTGAAGAAGAAGGCTTCATATGACAAATTTGTCAGTGGTGATCTCACCTACTAAAATCACTGCTTGTCAATTGTTTACGCGTTGAATGAGCCGAAAATCATACTGATAACTATTTCTCAATTCCTTTCACATTATGAAAGCAAAAGCCTACTTTGGTAAGAACTTCAAAATTGGTGGATGGAAGAATTAAGGTCTACTAGCAACTTCTTACTTGTTTAATCATCCCCACTTCTTGAATGCTAATTTGGACACAACAGCATTCTTCTTAACAAACACAAGTAGTAATTCAAAACCCAAATTTGCTCCCAACAAATAGTTACACAGACAAATGTACCTAGTAACATGATGTTATTCCTCCCACAACTTTTGGAGGGATTACTGGCTCTGAGTAGCCTTGAATTTGCAGCAGGTGGGCAATGGATTATCACGTAACCTTTTGGTGGATTTTGTCCTTCAAGGAACAACTACTAACTTTTCGTATTGTGACAAAGAAGTGTAGATGGAGCTTTTCTTGAACGATCAGGAACCTCCGTCCATATCCCACAATCATAATCCTTCATAATTCCAACAAGGGGTCCATCAAGTGTATGAAAATATGCCAAACTGGCTTTAACTTGATGGACAAGCTGAGCAGCTGGCCCATGATGTTCAATCTTATTGCCTTGTTCAGAAAGTTATACATTTGACCAATTCTCCCTTGCCATACCTGTAGCTGTAATTGATATCAGCTGCTGCTTTTTCAGAACAAAGATACCTCATATGGAAAGTTGGTTCTTGAACTTGTATGGCAAAGCATTTCTTCCAGGCACAGCAAGCAAGTTTTGATGCTGCAGCCTTGTACGTGCTCCTTGCCAATCTTTTGAGCTACAGAATGTAGCAGTGTGCATGCGCTGCTTAGTTCTCCGTTGTCCTCTTGAGTGGACGTGTGAGGATGGGTTGGGATGACCCAACAATGATTGTCAACGACTTAAGTGGGACCCATCGCAGACTGGACTGACTATAGTTGACCCGAGTTTATTTCTATGAGTAGCACACTATTTCCTACTCACAACCCAGTTTTCTCTTTACATTCTGCGTAGAAGGAATAACTCTCTATGCAATTAACCATACCTGAGGACGACATTGCTATACTTTGGGCCATTTTGAAATACTAGAAGCAGACATTTAGGCCTGTATCACAGTTTGATATTGGGCTAATATGAAACAAGCAATTTGACAACGCTCGTATGATTGATATTATCATTACGAGTCTCTAAAATCCCATCCAGGGTCACTGCTGGTAGTAACGTATCGGACGGATAATCAAAGCTTTTCCTAAATCAAGTTCCAGAATTACCATCTTGTTGTTCTCTTGAAACAAGATTTCCTGAATCTAGGAGCTGTACTGCCACTTGAGTTTGGATTGCTTTTGTTAAGTTTGCTGACCAAACTGCAGTCTTGTTATGGCTCATTGAAGCAAGACTGCACATGGTGTTTAACATCAACTAGCCGGAACCATTGATGGGGTTGAGTCTGTTTGCAACCCAAACAACAGTTTTAACTGGCCAAGTAAGGATTCTTGTAACTACCGGGACTGATGAAACCCATCTCAAAGCTTCAATCTTTTGAAATCAAATTCCTGTCATCATTGAGAGAATGGGATGAGCTAAGGGTGTCGAGCAGAGGAGTTAAAGGGCCGACCCGGTCCCTGAACGTTGAAGCTCGGTAATGAGCCCATGTCGGACTAAAAGATAGAGGCCTATCACAAGTTCAGGTCGGATCAAATTTGTGGGATCTTAGTCCTAATCTGTGAGCTCCACAAAGTCTATTAAAATCTGAATTTATTTACTTGTAAAGGAATCAAGTCCATCTCAGCCCTCGAGTTTGTATGAACTTTATTTTTGTGAGTCAAACCAGTTCAATCCGATCCTTTAAACAGCACTAGTGTCAGTGCATAAGCGAATCAGGAAACAACAATAATAAATTATAACTGATAAACACTGAAAAATGAGTGTCCATGCCTTCCAGTTCTTTACAACAAGTGAAAGATAAAGATGACGCAGAGAATGATCCATCTGGAAGGATATTGATCCTAAGTAAACGATCTTGACATAAAATTTCTTGCAGAGTACGGCAGCGGCTCTTTAACGGTGCAGAGTGAAAGAAACTTCAACGATGGAGACTGGTACCTGAGAATTCAACATTTTCTGTCCGTATGTGAACAGAAGACTTCGAACATGTGTACTACAACAATTCATTAGGATTTGATAGGTTGGTGGAGGGATGTGACATCTTTGGCTATTCCAATGAGCCATAAATTTCAACATATTAAAGTGGCCTGCTTGAAAAATTTGTACAGACCTGTGCGGATCGTCACCCGCATTTGTCTTTGTATTTCCACAAGGATTAAAGTCCACGGTAGCTTGCCAAATCTCATCATTCATAGGAAATCAACCACAGACAGCCTACACATCAAAGTTTTCATAGTTGTGTGTAAAATTTTCTTGGCATTACGTGTATCTCAGCACTGGCTGAAAAACGACGAGTGACTAAGACTTTTGCTTGATGGTGCCATCAGGTAAGTTCAGGTTATTCCAAGCTCCCAAACATTTTTTCTGATAAGAAACCTAATAAAAGCAACATAATCTTCTAGGATTGCTTCGACCAGTCAACATATTTATTTATCTGATAGGAGTATGAGTTGCTAATTTTCCCATATCAGATAGATCAAAGTTTGCCCATGAGCTGGTATGAGTTCAGGTTAGTGAATGCGAATGCAAGCAATTGCCATCATAATAACAATTGGAGCCATTTCCATATGCTATGGGAAATGCACCGGGAACGGAAATTATATGCAATTTACAAGGGATCAAATTGAGACAACCCAGAAATGTAAGACGAGTGATTGAACTCCCCATACTTTCATTTTTTTAGTCAACAGTATCCAATATGCTAACCGTAACTTTAGTAGTATCTCATTTCTCAATCTATAGCCATTAGCTAATTGCTTGGCTTGTCTGAAGGAATCACAAATTCTGAGGTCAAATTATGACTAAAATCAATTAGCTGCAGGTAGAACTGTATGATACGGATAAAGTTACTGAGGCATATTGTTGAAAAACTATCTATCGACCGTCCAATAGCGAGATAGTAATATCATTGGTTGAAGATGATTCAGGCTTGCCAGATGAAGAATCTAATTGAAATGTTTTTCTGTCCAATAAGAAACCAGGTTGTTTTGGCTGAAGCAATGAACTCTCGCCACCCAACATCAGAATCACAGATGAGATGTTTGGCCTGTCCTCAGGGTATTGTTGCACGCATAAGAGACTAACGTGGATGCACCTTATCACGTCTGAAAGATTGCATGACTCTCCTAAGAATGAATCAACCAGTTCTAAAGGCTTGCCTTCTTTCCACAATTTCCAGGCCTAAAACAAATTAAAACCCATTAGTCATTTATGGTTAATTTATTAGTCTGAAGCATGTAGAAAGGTGATATAATTTTTCAAACTTTGTTGAAAATAATGAAATGCTTTTCACTTACATGTCCTATGAGGTTAAGGCTGTGATTTGGATGATAAAACCCTCTATTCTTCTGCCCACTCACTATCTCCAGCATCAAAATACCAAAGCTGAAGACATCAGACTTCACTGAGAATAGTCCATCGGTAGCGTATTCTGGTGCCATATAACCACTGTAGAAGATACTTAAAAGATAAATTTTGTCCATGAATGGAAGTAAACAGAAATTCTGGTGCCACAAGAAAGACCCACTTACTAGGTTCCAACTACTCTCTTTGTGTTTGCTTCTGTCTCATCTCCACCAAAACTTCTGGCTAAGCCAAAATCTGAAATTTTTGGGTTCATCTCATGATCAAGTAATACATTACTAGCTTTGAGATCTCTATGTATAATCCTCAACCTAGAATCTTGATGAAGATAGAGAAGACCCCTGGCGACTCCACAAATAATGTTGAAACGCTTGGACCAATCCAATAGCTTACCTCTTGTTTGATCTGGAAAGTAGCATAGTAATGTTAGTTTAATATCGAGCTTGAATTTTCGACGAAAAAGGAAGTTATTTTGAAAGTACTGATATACTAGGCATAAGGTTAAGACTGCTGAAGGATACAGACCAAAAATGAAGAAGTCCAGGCTTTTGTTTGGCATGAATTCATAAATCAGCATTTTCTCCTCTCCTTGAATGCAGCAACCAAGAAGCTTTACAAGATTCCGGTGTTGTAGTTTGGCAATCAGTATAACTTCATTTTTGAACTCATTTAATCCTTGCCCAGAAATGTTTGAAAGCCTCTTTATAGCAATTTCCCGTCCATCCACTAGTGTGCCCTGGAAAAAACTTCTGCAAAATGAGTTACGGGATTCCAAGATAAAAGAACTATTTACCTTTTCACGGGCTCATTTCACTAGCATGTGGTAAATTTACTTTGTATACAGGTCCAAAGCCACCTTCTCCAAGTTTCTTGTTCACTGAAAAGTTATCGGTGGCATTAGCAAGGGTATTTAACTCAAACAATGGTAACTCCGGGTCTTCATTTTCCTGATCAGTTCCCCTGTCGTGCTCTGTTTTCTCTGAAATAATGGACATAACAACTTTAAATTACGAGACATTATGAACTAATTTTCATTTTCCTGAGTTAAAAACTTGAAGTACGAGACAGCACCGAAACTGTTATTTTATTGAGAAATCAGAAATATATTACAAAAGATGATTAGCATAGTCCAGAAAGTGACAAGTGCCATCGAAAGGAAGAACATTATAAATGGTTGCAATACAAAACACAGAGCCAAAGGAGGAACATGAAAGAACTATGTTGTCATAGCCTCCAAAAGGCAGTAGCAGCAAAGGACATGTATAGATGAATAGAAGCAACAGAAACCATAACAGCATGCCCCAGAAATAGACCAGCTAATGGCAAAAAGAAAGCACCAGGAAAATTATCGGAAGCTCTTCAGATTTTGGAAAGCCCCTGCAATTGCAGAATATTGCCAAAAAAAATAAAAAAAGAAAAGAAAATCGATCATTCTAACAAAAACAACCGGTATGCATCCATTCCAAATAATATTAGAATATGATCATGACTATATATTTCTGGTTCTACAGGGACATAATGAACTATAATATTAATTTCATTTGGAATGGTGCATACATGTGGAAGTACATTTATATGCAAATCCTCAAAGTATGAATCTCAACTTTCCTTTGTTGATGCTAGTACCTTTCACCAGCTCTAGCCTCCGAATGATTAACTCATTCTCTTCAAATGATTTTTTAGGTTCTTTTCGTTGAAAATTAATAGAATATTCTCATTCTGCGTACTTGAGAATTCAGTTGATTGATGCTCACTAGCTATTCACTTTAAAATTGCATTCACAGATTATCCACTTACTAAGGATGTATAATTGAAATTAGATGTTGAAAAATCAAAGTATTCCTCTATCAAAGAAAGCTGAGATGAAAGGATTGGTTGCACAAATTTAAAACTGTAGAAGTTCGAAGAAATGAAGGACAATAAATTTGAGAAAGAGCAACTTTACCTACTGACTTTCTCTTTCGTTTATAAATGTAATAGCTGACTATAAGCAGAAGCACCCCAGCAATCCCAGCAATGGTAGAGAGAACAATCACCACTATCTTTTTCTTATTCTCATCTTTCGTCCCTTGATGGAAAATTTTGATACAGAAAAGCAAAATATTCAATGATGATATGGCAAGGAGATGTAGTCAGACGACAGCAAAAATACTTGCACAGAAAACTAATAGCAAGAAGTAGCTCAAAGGGCGACCCTACAAGCCAGCCTCAATCTGGAATTATGGTTAATCATACAGTATTTTTATAAAAAAAGAAAAGAAAATAACAAAATGCATGTCTAGTTTTTCTACCAATCCTACAAATGCTCATATAGAATTAACATAAACAAAATGAAGTGATACCTAGTTCTGAAGCAGGCATTCGAATGTACAAGTCCTGCCCACTAGCTGAAAACTGTCTCATATCGACCAAATCACCGAGCCACATGGCACAGCCACTGCCGTCTCCTCTAATGTCTGAGTTTGTGTATGCCATACAAGAGGAGTTCTCTAAGCACTTCTCCCTGCATTCCTTGAGATTCATACTTTTGTTCACCCAAGAGTGTGTAGCATCCGGCAATTTCAAACCATCATATTTGATAAAACCATCTGTTTTTGAGTAGTTTAACGGCTTGTTGCGCACACACCCTTGAGACCAATCCGTGTTTTCTTCTGATTTGGGCTTGAATCCTTCCAAACATTGGCAAATTGGGGATTCACTAAGGTCGCAAACCCCGTAGGTGCCACATAGACGGTAACTGTCACAGCGATCTCTTGGCACAGTTGCATACACCATCCAACTTTGAGTCGCTTCACTCCACGTGAACCGTTGACGTATATATTCAGTTTGGTTCATAACAATTCTTGAAACAGTTGATTTGCTAGTGACATTGTAAGAGTAGTACAACTCCTCCTCATTTGAGACAAAGTTGAACACAAAAACTGGGTTAGGCCTCAACTCTGGTGCGCCGCTGAATCTAAGACCGTTCCATGGGCCACTCCTAAAGAACTTCTGTGAGCCCTTCCACATAACTGCCTCAGGATTACCTTGTACTTCTATCTCCCAAGTGAAGTCTCCTGGAGATGGATCATCTGGGCTCTTCCATGATGATAGCCGCCGCTCAAGACCAGTTTTTAAGTCCCATCCAAGCTTCATTCCTGGTAGTAATGTATCAGATGGGTAATCAAAGCTTTGCCACAAGTAAGTTTCCGAATTACTACCTTGTTCATCTCTTAGGACAAGGTTTCCTGAATCTAGAAGCTGTACTACCACTGGACTTCGGACTTCTTTAGTCAAGTTTGCGGACCAGACTACACTCTTATTCTGGCTCATTAAAACAAGATTGCCTGTTGTGTTTAGGAGCAACGAACCAGAAGAGTCATTGATGGGATTGAGTCGGTTTGCAACCCAAACAACAGTTCTAACTGGGATATTCTGGTACCAAATTCCTAAGTAACGATTACTGGAGTTACCAGGACTGAAGAAACCAAGCTCAAAGCTTTCATCTCTTGAAATCAAGGTCCCCCCATCACTTAGAGACTGGGATGAACTAATAGTGTCAAGTGCATAAGATAATTCAGAGAAGAAAAACAGTAACTTATAACTGATGAACAAAAAAGTAAAAAATACCCATTGGTGCCTTCACGTAGAGCTCTGGAACAAGCTATACATACTCATCAAAAACAATGATCCATCCAGAAGGATAATGACCCGAAACTAACAATTCTTGACTTTCAGATCATGTTACCTGTTTTCTGATGTTAGAAGATTATGCACGGATCCTTGAACGATTTGAGAAAAGTTCGATGTTTCTAGCAATACGATAGAAAAAATCGTACCCTTTTACATTCCCATCTAGGGGTCTCATGATTAGGATAACGTCGCGGGCGTTACTAAACAAGCTACAATTTGCTAGGCTGGTCCAAAGATATGACATTAATTCTCTACGATTCAAATGAGCAACAAATTCCGTCGCAATCAAAATGACATAAATGTACAGAATTATTCAGATTCATTTCAAACATGATTCTTTGTATTTCCATACTGTGTAAAGTGCATTTTAGCTTTCTGAAATTCCTGACACCCACAGAAACCCTTTAAAAGAAAGCGTAATGCTAGTATTTCTTCTATTAGGACTCAAAATTATAGCGTTTGTGACATTGTGAGTTTCTATTTTATTATATCAGAGTATCAAACAGATTAGAGTTTGACTAGGGGTAATGTTACAAAAAATTCTGTCTACCAAAGTAGCAACGAGGTGTTTGGTTTGGTTAATGTGGATGTCAAAATTCGCAATCCTATCAAACCATAAAAAGCACGGTGGATGAAGCATATATTCTAGTTTCTGTGCTGATATTGGAAGTGCAAGAGGAATCTTACAGAAATTGCATACACATGAAAAATGATCCAATACAGACAACACAGAACAATGTAAGATAGTACTCAAAAGACTCTAGATTAGGTGAAGCTCCAAGATCACCATTAATTAATTGTAGCTAATAAGCTATACAACATCATTTGTAGTCTCAGTTCTTCTCACCCAATAGTCTATCTCAACTTGCTTTAACTTCTGTAAATAAGTCGCAGACACTAAATCTGAAATATTGCCGATAATGTGAACTTTAAGTTTCAGATAATGTAGTATAAGACATGTAATTTATAAATTCCCTATCGAGGGTCCAACAGAGAGATCGTGATTGCATTGGTTGAAGATGATTCGGGCTTGCTTGTTGAAGAACCCGGTATGGGTGGGTTCCTGTCCAACAAGAAACCAGGTTGTTTTGGCTGGGGCAACACGGTCTCACTGCCCAACATCAGAATCACTGATGGCATGCTTGGCCTGTCCTCGGGATGCTGTTGCACACATAAGAAACTAATGTGGAGGCATCGTATCACTTCTGAAAGATTGTATGATTCTTGAAAGCACGGATCGATCAGTTCTAAAGGCCTCTCCTCATTCCACAATTTCCATGCCTAAAACGTATTAAAATCCGTTGTCATTTATGATATGTTCGTTTAAACCATGCCAAAAAGTGACATAATTCTAGAACTTTAGTTGAATAGTAGTATAATGCATTTTACTTACATGTCCTATAAGGTTAAGGCTGTGGTCTGGATGATAAAATCCTCTATTTTTCTTTCCACTTACTATCTCCAGCAATAAAATGCCAAAGCTGAAGACGTCAGATTTTACTGAGAACAGCCCATCACTGGCATATTCCGGTGCCATATAACCACTTCAGAGGAGTAGGAAAACAAAATTCCATTAATGAGGGGAAGTGAAATATAACGAGGACAAGACAAGAGATACTTACTAAGTGCCAACTACTCTGTTTGTGCTTCCTTTTGTTTCATCTCCACCAAAAGTTCTGGCCAAGCCAAAATCTGAAATTTTTGGGTTCATCTCATGATCAAGTAATACATTACTTGCTTTGAGATCTCGATGTATAATCCTCAATCTAGAATCTTGATGAAGATAGAGAAGACCCCTGGCTACCCCGCAAATAATGTTGAAACGCTTGGACCAATCCAATAGCTTACTTCTTGTTTGATCTAGAAGGTAAAAATTCAGGTTAGTACGATACCCAGCATGAATTTTGTAAGAACATTTAGGTCGTGCCGAAATAGAAGAAATGTCTATAATCAGGGTAGAGGCTGGCTGAAATTTATAATGTTAGACTTAGGGATCCAGACCAAAAATGAAATGGTCCAAGCTTTTGTTGGGCATGAAATTCATAAATCAACAATTTCTCCGCTCCCTGAATGCAGCAACCAAGAAGCTTTACAAGATTTCGATGCTGTAGTTTGGAAAACAGTATAGCTTCACTTTTCAACTCCTTTAATCCTTGGTCAGAAATCTTTGATAGCCTTTTCACAGCAATTTCTTGTCCATCCACCAGTGTGCCCTTCAAAAATATATGTGAAATTAGTTACAGTATCATGAGTAAAATAAGTACTCATTCTTGGGATCATTTCACCAGCATGTTGCAAGTTTACCTTGTATACAGGTCCAAAGCCACCTTCTCCGAGCTTGTTGTTGATTGAAAAGTTATTGGTGGCATTAGCAATTGTAGCTAACTCATATATGGGTAGCTCCAGGTCATCATTTTGATCTTTATTTTCTTGATCTATTTCCCTGTTGTTTTCTGTGTTCTCTGGAATAATGAACAATAATAATTGAAAGTGACATGAAGTACAGATAGTGACTGTATTAAACAATAAATTTTCTGCTTGTGGATCTGAAGACTCTTTATCTGAAAAATAGCAATGAAACTACCCAATTCATCCGATATGAGTTCTCTAATCTAAGTGAAAAGTTAAAAAAGACCCTAGGTGAAAAAGATGTAATGTATATTGGAATGATACTGTAAACCAGCTGTTTCTATCAAAATTTACAGATTCGTAGTTGATGCTAAACAGAGGTTAAATGTTAGTATATATGAATATGTCACAAAGTATCTAAGTGTTACAACAACTATATCATTTTTGAATCTATTAGTATTATCTGTTACATAAATGTAGAGATTTAAGAGATTTAAATAAAGATTAATTTAGATATTATTATTATCTGTCTTTATTTTTGTTGAAAACTATTTATGTAATACTTTTAGATTTTTTAGTAAATATGTCTATACATTTTTTAGTTTATAGAAGTGTGATAAATCAAGAGAAATGCTATACTTTTTGTTAAAAATATCTAAATATAATTTGTTTAATATAATATTCTTTCTGGCGCGCGTGTGTGTTTATATATATTATATTTTTAGTTTTAAAATATGTTTTGTGATTATTTTTTTTATTATGACTTAACAAGTCACTATAATTTTATGCACTTTGCAATTTCATATCCACTTTTAAGGAATTTTATCAAAGACTTGACGGTGGAAAAACCAAAACTTTCAGAAAAATTCATGTTAGGAAATTGCTTGGGGATGTAAAATACAAATGAACAACCTAAATTTGTGAAGGGAAATGGAGTAACTTTACCTCCTGCATTTATCCTCCTTTTGTGGATGTAATAGCCTGCTATAAGAAATAGACCGACTATAGAGAACCGACGGCAATCACACAGCAGTGGTCAGACACTATCACCACTATACTTGCATACCGTTAGGCTGGCAGTTTCACATATGATCAGCACATATTTGACTGTGAGTCAAAGACACAGTGCAATAGATCAATGACATATAGCAAAGCAAATCACATAGACAAATTACTAGGCAAAAAGATGTATCCATAGAGCTATGCGGCAAGAAACTGTATTGTTGTATGATAGACATGAATTCAGCGATAAATTAGACACTTAAAAAAGACATATGTATAGCATAACATAAACAAGAAAGTTGATACCTAGCTCTGAAGCAGACATTCGTATATAGAAGTCCTGTCCACCACCTGGGAAGTTTCTGATATCAATTAGATCGCCAAACCACATGGCACAGCCGCTGCCTCCTCCTCTGATATCTGAGTTTGTGTATGCCGTACAAGAAGAGTTCTCCAAGCATTTCTCCCTGCATTCCTTGAGATTCATACTTTTGTTCACCTGCCAAGAAGTGTCGCATCTGGCAGTCTCAGCTCAACAAACAATTGACATAAAACATCTGCCTGGCGAATAAACGTTTAATAGCTTCTTACGCACACACCTTGGGACCAGTCTAAATTTACCACCGATTTAGGTTTGAAACCTTTTAAACATTGGCAAACCAACGGTGATTCACTAATGATGCAGATTATTCCATAGTCACCACGAAGACCATAACTGTCACAGTAATCGCTTGGCACATTTGAATACAACTCCCAACTTCGAGTTGCATTGCTCCATGTGAATCGTTGACGCAGATATTTGGTTTGATTCATAACAACCCTTGAGATAACAGCTTCATCTGTGATGTTGAATATGTAGTACAGCTCATCCTCGTTTGAGACAAAGTTGAACTCAAAAACTGGGTTAGGCCTCTACTGCTGGTGCGCCGCTGAATCTAATGACCGTTCCACGGGCCACTCCTATAGAACTTCTGTGAGCCCTTCCACATAACTGACTCAGGATTTTCTTGTCGTTCTATTGTCCAACTAAAGTCTCCAGGAGAGGGATCTCGAGCCTTCATGATACACGCGCTCAAGACCTCTTTAAATCCTCCAGCTCATCCGTTACGTAAGGTATCAGAGAAATCTAAGCTTTCCAAATATGTTTCAGTATCCTTTGGTGTCCCCATTTTTTTTTTTTTTTTCGTACCTCACAGGATTTTTCTCATCCACCTTTCTCCTCTTTTCCCCCACACTTTTCTTTTCCACTCCTCTTTCTCTCCCCCCCTCCTCTCTCTTTCTATTCCTTTTCCCCCCCCTTTCTTCCCCCTCTTTCCTTTCCCCCCCTTTCCTCTTCTCTTCTCTTTCCCTTCTTCTTTCTTCTTCCCCCCCCTTTCCCCCCCTCCTCCCTTCTTTCCTCCCCCCCTCTTTTTTTTTTTTTCCCTTTCCTTTCTTCCTCCCCTCTCTCTCTCTCCCCTTC